>WNWK01049579.1:0-13153 GCA_009830355.1 Cherax destructor
GCACCTAGAAAGACACAAGCTTATAAACGACAACCAGCACGGTTTCAGGGAAGGAAAATCCTGTGTCACAAACCTACTGGAGTTTTATGATAAGGTAACAGAAGTAAGACACAGAGAGAGGGTGGATAGACTGCATTTTTTGGACTGCAAGAAGGCGTTCGACACAGTTCCTCACAAGAGGTTAATGCAAAAGCTAAAGGATCAGGCACACGTAACAGGAAAAACACTGCAATGGATCAGAGAATATCTGACAGGAGGCAACAACGAGTCATGGTACGTGACGAGATGTCAGAGTGGGCACCTGTGACGAGTGGAGTTCCACAAGGGTCAGTCCTAGGACCTGTACTGTTTTTGGTATATGTGAATGACATAACGGAAGGGATAGACTCAGAAGTGTCCCTGTTTGCAGATGATGTGAAGTTAATGAGAAGAATAAAATCAGTCGAGGATCAGGCAGGACTACAAAGAGACCTGGACAGGCTGCAAGCCTGGTCCAGTAACTGGCTCCTTGAATTTAACCCTGCCAAATGTAAAGTCATGAATATCGGGGAAGGGCAAAGAAGACCGCAGACAGAGTATAGTCTAGGTGGCCAAAGACTGCAAGCCTCACTCAAAGAAAAAGATCTTGGGGTGAGTATAATACCGAGCACATCTCCTGAGGCACACATCAATCAGATAACTGCTGCAGCATACGGGCGGCTGGCAAACCTAAGAATAGCGTTCCAATACCTCACTAAGGAATCATTCAAGACTCTGTATACCATATACGTCAGGCCCATACTGGAGTATGCAGCACCGGTTTGGAACCCACACCTGGTCAAGCACGTCAAGAAATTAGAGAAAGTGCAAAGGTTTGCAACAAGACTAGTCCCAGAGCTAAGGGGATTGTCCTACGAAGAAAGGTTAAGGGAAATCGGCCTGACGACACTAGAGGACAGGAGGGTTAGGGGAGACATGATAACGACATATAAAATACTGCGAGGAATAGATAAGGTGGACAGAGACAAGATGTTCCAGAGAGGGGACACAGAAACAAGGGGTCATAATTGGAAGTTGAAGACTCCTATGAGTCAAAGGGATGTTAGGAAGTATTTCTTCAGTCATAGAGTTGTCAGGAAGTGGAATAGCTTAGAAAGCGACATAGTGGAGGCAGGAACCATACATAGTTTTAAGACTAGGTTTGATAAAGCTCATGGAGCAGGGAGAGAGAGGACCTAGTAGCAATCAGTGAAGAGGCGGGGCCAGGAGCTATGACTCGACCCTGCAACCACAAATAGGTGAGTACAAATAGGTGAGTACACACGATCACACGCACTCACGAGCGCACACACACACACACACACACACACAAACACACACACACACACACATTAATATTTTACATTGTTTAAGGTAAAACAGCTTCACAAAATTGAACAACTGACTTTACAATGAATTTCAAGGAACGTAACACTGTAGTAAATCAAGTCTCGACTACTAACACCAACATTACACTCCACCAACACTGTGGTGTTGCTGGTATCGCCTAAATTCTGACTTCCAAATTCACTATATACATTCAATGTTATATGGAAGTTATTGTCATATGAACAACTACCAATATTATCAATATTCATCTTGAATTATATAAATCACATTTAATGTACTAGTTTAACGCTGGTGCCGATTAATAAGAGTCTTTAATAATGGAAGGTGAAGACCAAGATAAAACGTCATTAAACAATAAATGTGAAGATCGTCCCGTGAAAAACTGTAAAAGAAAGAGAAGACAGAGGGGATCGTCCCGTGAAAAACTGTAAAAGAAAGAGAGAAGACAGAGGGGATCGTCCCGTGAAAAACTGTAAAAGAAAGAGAGAAGAGGAGAGTGAGGATCGTCCCTTGAAATACAGTAAAAGAAAGAGAGAAGAAGACAGAGAGGATCGTCCCGTGAAAAACGGTAAAAGAAAGAGAGAAGAGGATGAGATTGAGGACTGCAGTTAGCATCTGAGTCAATATAAAGAGAATAATGATCAAGTGAGACAAATAAATAAAACACAAAGTGATGATCATGAAAGTGATAACGACGAGTCAGAAAACAATATAACCTAAAAACTAGATGAGAAAAACGATATGTCGCAAGAAATTGCCATAAAACACTGCAAAAAGGTCAATACATATCCTCAAATACTGGTAGAATTATTAGAAGAGTTTTGTTTGTTGTCTAATATAGAAATATTTCCACGCGAGAAAATCGACGATTGGTTGAAGAGTGACACGACATGTAAGTTAGGAGAAGGTGTTGCTGGAATATGCTGGTTAGTGGTCGAGGACCAATAATAACTGGTAGTCAAGCAATTAACTCGGAAGATATTTTATGAAGACTTTGTTAATGAAGTCAAGGTTTTACAAAAACTACGAGGTATTGCTGGCGTCCAGTAGTTAGTGGGAGTTAATGTAGAGGGTGGTTAAATAATTACTGAGTACGTAGGCATCACACTAGGCTCATTCGCGATGATGTAATTAATTAACATTTCAACTATGATTGAAATTATGACCAACCTGGCCAAAACACTCCAAGTTATCCATTCGAGAAACGTCTTTCACAGGGACATTCATCCTAGTAATGTCTGCATTCTCGAAACTCCTGAAGGTCTACAGACCACGCTGATAGACTTTGGTTTCGCTAAGGAAATATTACCGACAGTAATGAATGTAACTGCAGCCAGCAAGATCGTGGATGCTAAATAGTTTGCTTTTATGTGTTAAACTCTCGTAAATTATTGCAATTTGCAACTCCCAGAGAAACTGAATATATGGTTTAAGCGTGTTTGGGCAATAAACCCTACGGAAAGAATGGGCATTAGTGATCTGGTAAATTTTTTGGAAAAACTACAAGAGAAGGAGCTGTCCCCATCACCACCAGTCCATGACGGTGAGGTGAACCTGACTTACCAGCCCACCATCACAAGACCTTCATGCCAGAGAGAAAACACTCGTCAGGATTTTCCCAAGAATGTCAGTAAAAGGCGAAGAGAAGACGAGTGTGAGGATACTATGAGGAAAAAGATTAAAAGGCGAAGAGAAGACGATGGCAATGAAGGGGACCAAAAAGAAAAAGGAAATGTAACCTAAAGAGAAGAAGGGAAAACCATATTTAAGTAAAAATTTCTTCTCTGTATGACCCTTTTAGGTTTAGTGCTTCTTTTGATTATAAGAATAATATGCGTAAATTGAAATGCTTTTGTTAGCGTTCAGATATAAAAAATATTAGTAGCCCAAAAATCGAGGAATGGCTATAACGTGACACGACACGATAGTTAGTTTATGGAGCGTAAGGAAAGTGTTGGTACGTGGTCCACCACCAATAATAATTAGTATTTAAGGCTAATTATACGTCTTATAAAGAATTTTACGAAGAAGTAATTTGTCTTCAGAAGTTACAAGCAGGGCCGGATTTATAAAGGGGCAACTGCCCCAGGTCTCCCTGCCAGAGGGGCTCCCAGACGAAGGACTCTCTTTATTACATAATGTAATAATAAAAAAATAGTTAAGTTAATAAAAGGAATTAACACATAAAGTGTATGTGGTGGCATCAGAAAATAGAAAGGCTGCCCCCCACCCCCTCTCCCTTTGAATTTACTTAACTATTTCTGGTTAGCGTCAGTTTAGATGTAAATGACCAGATCATGGTGACACACCATGGTGACACACCATGGTACACACGCGCTTGTGTGTCAGTGTGCATATGAGTCTGTGTCTATGTGTGTTATCTTAGCCAGGTAACATATATTTTCATTCTTGTTATATTTTATACATTCCTATGAAATTATTATTATACAATTTTTTTCATCAGTATAAATTTATCTTTTGATGTCTTATCTTCTTTGATACATTTTGATCCCGGTAAATGGAATACCTTTATTTTTCTATATATTTTTTCCTAGAACTTCTATGCCAAAGATATGAATAAAGATACACTAGATATAATTATGATGGGGTTGCATGACTTTACTAAAGTGTCCTGCGGGTGTATGTCCATAACAAAATTAATATTTGAAGTGTTTTTTAAGATCCAAGGGAAATTAACTAAAGTAAAAAAACAGGTGAAGAAGCCTTTCTTGTCTGTTATAAGCTGGACCTCTCCTAATAGTTTTAATTTTTACAAAAAAAAAATGGAAGTGAATCAATTTCTTTCTTGAAGTTAGACGGATCTGATTTCTTCCTTATATAAATTACACTATTTTAACTTAAATGTCTAGTTGGTCGGTCGGTCGGCCCATTTGCAAATAATTATATAAAAAATATATATAGATATATACCGAAAGCGTGACACCAAAGAAATAAATAAATACACATCGATAATTATTATATACTGTAGATGGAATATATTACAAACTGAAAATTATAGTCAAAGTTATTCTTAAAGTCAGTAAAATTGAGAAAAATAAAATCAGACGTCTTCTTCAAAACCTAACATATTTTTTTCGAAATCTGTTGTTTATTATTCATTTTAGTTCATTTCTTATTTGTAATTCAATTTAATTTCCATGTTGAGGGCCCCCAAAACCTAAAGTGCCCCGGGCCCCTGAAGGTCTAAATCAGGTCCTGCACACATGAGCACACACACACGAGCACACGCACACACGAGCACACACACACACACACACACACACAGACATGTATGTGACACACATGTGCACAATGTATACACACATGTATACTATATACACAAATACACACATGTATACATGTACACAAATACATGCACAAATATGTACATAAATACACACACACATACATACAACAGGCCTAGTGTCTAATCGACATGTGCCTAGGACAAAATGGTAACTAACACACACACTCATACACACAAAAACACACACACACATTAATATTTTACATTGTTTAAGGTAAAACAGCTTCACAAAATTGAACAACTGACTTTACAATGAATTTTAAGGAACGTAACACTGTAGTAAATCAAGTCTCGACTACTAACACCAACATTTTTTTTTAAATTTTATTTGGAAAACTATACATATACAAAAAATTATACATAACAGTGCCATGCCACGGTCTGAAACAAAGCTCATACAACAAAATAAGCAGTATTGAACAAAATTTAACAACATAACAAAACCCCTTATCAGTTAACCTGGGGTAATAAAATAACAAACAATAATTCATAGGTAAAGAGACTACAAGCCATGTCTTATGTTAACCCCTACATGTCATTACAGTGACATGCTGAAATAAAAAAAACTACCCAACATATTAAATCGGAACAACAATCATACTTTTGTTGAGAGTTTTAATGTGAAATTCCATAAAGGAACATAATTATACCAACACAGTACACAAGACACTACCCTGCTAAGACAATTTTTTTTGTTTTTATTAAATTTTATTTGGAAAGACGTATATATACAAATATATTATACATAACAGTGCCATACCATGGTCTGAAACAAAGCTTATATAACAAAATAAGCAGTATAGAACAAAAGTTAACATCACAACACCCTTATCAGTTAACCTGGGGTAATAAATTAACAATGAACAATAAATGCATAGGTAAAGCGACAACATGCCATGTCTTACGTTAACCCCTACATGTCGTACAATGACATGCTGAAATAAAAAAACTACTCAACATAAAAAAAACTACTCAACATATTAAATCGGAACAACAATCGTACTTTTGTTGAGAGTTTTAATGTAATTTCCATTAAGGGACATAATTATACCAACACAGTACACAAGACACTACCCTGCCAAGACAATTAACAAAAATCCATACATTAACATCACAACCAGTATAACAGAAATGGTACTATAAACAGTGAAACAGAATTTATAACATGTAGCACACAACTTTTTTTTTTTCCTTTAGTTTATTTGAAACATAAACCCGACACACAAAGGTTTATCTTACATCACTTGTTTATATATTTATTCGGAGAACATACATAATAAATTTTACTAATTTATCCCACAAAACCCTATAGACCTTGATACACCAATCATGATATCCGAGTGCAAAACTGAACAGATATATATATCATGACGAGAAATGATGCCAGATATGAATCCAACGAATTTGCACCAACGACTAAGTCAACAAACCCCTACTTACAAAACAAAAGCAACTACCAAACCAAAGAACATGTCACATAGTAAGGATCATAACTCAAAGAAAACTTACTTTGACATAGCAACGAGAAAACCAGTGTACCACAAGAATACCTTGATCATAGTCTACGGATTCATTACAATCCCAACCTAAGACTATCATGTACAGTACAGTAGTGACTGAAGAAACCTCCTCTTCCTCACCCCCTTCCCCCTCCCTCAGCCAAACCAAAGCCCTTGCACCGAAAAAACCCTATGAATTTAAAGGTAACCAAAAAGAAACAAACCACACACATACAGCCCCGACTAAATCAACCCTATGCCCCGAAAGTCGTCCGTCAAACCCTGACCCACACAGAGGGCCAAGTCACCTGTATGTCTACCCCAAAACTCACCCCTTAAAACCCCAACCAAGCAAACCCTCCTCACCCTTTCCCTACACCAGCATACATACAAATGAAACACCCCTCATATAAGCAACGTTTGTCACCCGACCACCCAATACATATCAGTCGTCAAGCCCTCTTCCAACTCACGTCTACCCCAATAGATCCGCAATCCTCAACTCCCTGTACGATTGATTGAAATCAGTTTCCCATGCTCTCCCATACACTACACGATTTCTGCATTTCGTCCTATAGACGCAAGCAGAAAGAGCTTTGACCCTTTCCCCTGCTCCCAAATCCCTAAGTCTCCATGAACCACATACAAAATCTACTAGATAATACATGAGACCCCTTCGCGTCTGAGCATTAAGTTCCCTGAGGTCCAGAAACATTGCCCTCAAAAACGAGATGCCCCCACCCCCATATAGCGAAGCCCCCTCCCGGCCCACTCCCGTATTGGCCCCAAAGATTCACAAAATATATCCCATGCAGTGTAGTATCCAATTCCCACATCTTACACATGCACCATCTCTCACCAAACCCATGCTCACTAAAGAAGCCTTTGACGCCACAGCATCATGTAAAAACCTAAACATGAACTCCCGATCCCTAGACCTCAGCTTCAACCCCTTTAATCCCTCCCATATCTCAGCCCAACCATACATAGGATATATCGACACGCATTCTATCACTTGGTGAGATCCCCCCAAAATACATAGCCTACCAACCGAGATGTCCTGCGGGTGTATTACCACCATCAAACTCCTTAATATGTCCTTACAATATACCAGAGACCTGTCATCCCACCATTCACTCATCTCCCGGAGTACCCCCCACTCCTTCTTCCCCTGACCTGCCTAATCCACCCCTCCGCACCAGACAACGTTTTAGGTACAAGCACAACAGTCTATGTTCTAACCAAATTAATCCCAAACCCCCCAATTTCACACTGTTACGCACAACATTACGCCCTACCCAATGCCTTCCACCAGCCCACACATACTTAAAAACCATTCGTTCCAGAACCTCCATGTCAGCCTGTAATAAAGGGAATATGGCAGCTACATACCATAGCTTACTATAAACCATACTATTCACTATTATTACCCTCTGTCTCAAAGTAACTTCCTTCGCTCTCCAAACCTGCAGTAGGTCCGTTGCCCCCTGTATCACCCTATGTGAATTCAATTCTCTAGCCAAACGACGATCCTTCATAAATTCCACCCCACATATCCTCACACTTGAAACGACGTGCCACACCTGACTTCTGCCCAACGTCCCTCCCACCCAAGTACCTACCTCCAATAATTTTGTCTTACTATCGTTTATTCTCATCCCAGTTGCTCCACAAAACACACGAACAATGTCCCCCACATTTACCAGCCCCTGCTCCGAACCCACAAGTACCGTAGTGTCGTCCACGTACCCTACGATGCCCATGCGTTCTTTTGCCTCATCAACATTCATCCACACCCCTACCTCAATTAATCTGTAAAATGGGTCCTGTAAACACGCAAATAATATCTGCGAAAGGGGACAACCCTGCCCAGACCCCTACCCATTGGAACCAAATCCCCCAATCTACCATTCACCTGTACTCTGACACACGCTCCCCCATACAACCTCTCAATCCACTTCACAATTTCTTCCCCAAAACCCTGCCTTCTCATTATGTCATACAGCACGTCCCTTTCCACACTATCATATGCACCCTTCCAATCTAAAGCCAAAACACCTCCTTTCCCATGCGCAACGTAATCTTTAATTCGCTCAAGACCATTTACTACACTCCTACCGGGTATTCCACCTTGCCCCTCTGCAATCACCTTCCCCAACACTTTCTTTATTCTATTACCTAGTATTTTAGCCAATATTTTATAGTCCGCATTCATTAGAATTATAGGCCTATAATTACTCAGAGAATCCTCCCCCCCTCCCTTCCTGACTAAAACTACAACCCCAATGCTACTTTCTCCTTCCCCCACCCCGGCGGACTTCATACAATTCATCAAGCGCACTAGACAGTCCCTCACCGCATCCCAATTTTCCCTATAAAATTCATTTGCTATACCATCTATTCCTGGGGAACTTCCCTTACTCAACCCATCCACTGCTACCCACACCTCCTCGTCGCTAATAACACCTCCCATTGCCTCTCTATCCCGCTCCTCCAACTGCTCTTGAATTCCCTCCAAAAGGAGATTCCTATACTCCAACCCCACATCCACACTACTCATATAACGTGCAAACCATTTATCCACAAATACTCCGACTGCCTCTGTACCCCGAATTACCATACCCTGCTCATAACTCTCCAACCTCTGCTCGACTTTCATACATTCTATTGTCCTCGCCTCACGTTTTCGCCTACAGTGACTCAACACCGTTTTTGACGGCCTATCACCCACTAACAGATCATCTATACCAGCTTTCATGCGGCACGCCTCAAACCGCTCTATCTGTATGTCCCATAACTTGTCCTTTAATACACGGATTTTCCCTGTTTCATGACGACCGCCTTTTTCATAACAACCCTGTAATTGCCCCTCCACATACTTCATCAAACCGCATCTCCACCCCGCCTCCTCTCTACCCAACCGCTGATAAAACTCCCTAATTTGCGGCTTGCCCACATTCATCCACCACCTTAACAAGTTATCCTGCCTCTCACTCCTCGCCCATAACCTCCCCCACCATTCGCTAAACTGCATTGATTTATCCCCTCCCACTAGTAATCCTACATTCAATTTCCAATAACCCCTATACCACTTTGCAACGCCTTCCCAATTCAAATCAACTAAAACCCCTCTGTGATCTGAAAATCCAAAGTCTATGGTTTGAACTCTACCCACTACTACCCTATCAGTTACATAAATCCTATCAAGTCTCGCCGCATACCCTTTCCTCACAAAAGTATGATCCACAGGGCCCCCTACACCTACCACATCCTTTAATCCTACACTTCCTAGCAAATCCCGTAAAGCCACCAACTCGCACCCCGCCCCTCTAGGCTCTACGTCCCTCTTCCTGATAACACAGTTATAATCGCCTCCGACTACCACCACTCCAGGCAAGTCACGAAGGGCATATATCATGAAGTCTCGAATAAAACCCACCTTTACCATTCGTGACTGCTCTGCTGGCATATAGACACCTAAAAAACATACCCTGACCCCTCCCCACGAACCTTCCACCCGAACCACCCTACCCCCCCCCCTCCACATTCCTCCCAAGACATAAGTCGAAAAGGGCTTGACTCCGAAATCGCAACTGCCGCCCCTTCCTTGAGCCTTCCCGAAGACCCTGCAAAAACCCGATACCCTTTCACTCTCAAATCCCTTCCACACCTATAATTATGCTCCTGGATGAAGGCCACCTGTACGCCAAAACGTCGCAAGGCGTATTCCACCCAGGAACGTTTAACATCTTTCATACCATTAACATTTATTGTTAGACACTGGAATGCAAGTGCAAAGGTTTGCCCTTCGGCCGAGGGGAGGCTGCGACCCTGACTTCCCTTACCCACTCCCTTACCCACATGTTTCCCCTTGACGGGGTCCTGATCCAAAATGGCATCTAAATCTTTCCTGGCAATCTCCACCAAAGACCTTTTACCCGGTCTCTGTGCCGGCGTAAGAACGTCGTCACTATCGGACTGTGTGCCGGCTCTCTTACGGGTTCCCACCACCACTTCCATTCCCGTGGCCCTATCTGACTGATGCACCTCTGCCGACACTATTTCATGTGTTAAACACTGACCGGCCTGATGTGCCTCAACTGAGGCCTCTACCACCGGCTCTACCACTTCAACTGCTTCCACCACATCAACACTGCCTTCCCCAGGCAACACTGGAAGAGGTTCCTCCATAATGCCTCTCAACACCTCCTCCAGAGGTAAATCCTCACAATTCACAACACCTGTGTTATCCACAACACTCTCACTTGGAGCCACAGGCTCCTGGGGCAAAGTGCAGAAAGCCTCCCCTGCCCCATCAACTATTTCACTCCACAAACGCTTCCCTTGCACCTCCTGATGTACTTTCCCCAGGTCCTCCCTGGCTCCCTGACCAGCCGGCTCCCTGCGGACCACGTCCTGTCTAGGTATCACTCTCCTCATGCAGTCTGCAGCAACATGGTTATAGGTGCCACATAGGCGGCAAGTCCTCTGTTGCCCCGGGTATGTCACATATAGTTGATTCCTGAAGTCAGACATCACCACATATGACGGTATCGGCTTACGTAACGTCATTTTCAGGGAATAAGTCCCTTCATAGAGGCCCAACATGGGACCCACACTCCACTTCCCTGCATTCACCGTGTGGATCACTCCATACTCGCTGAAAAGACCACTAATATCCGTCGCATCCGCTTCAAAAGGAACATTCTTGACCTTGATAAAAGTATATGTCCTTGATACGTCTTTCAACCGAACTTGCATCGTCGAGTTGACCGTATACACCTTGTCCTGGTGCTGATCAACAAGGCGTTCATAAACTGCAGCAGTTAGTAGTTTGACGAAAACTCGGTTGATCCCGTTTAGCACTACGCCGTATAAATCCATAATATCTAAGCCGTACACATCATGCAGAATCGTAGGGAGCACCGTAGCAGCCGTGGCTGGATGTATGACGCCGGTGACCATGTCAATACACACTGTGTTAGAACGACGGCGGCCAACAGTCTCCATGACAGTAGTTTAAGCAGTTAGCCAATTGTGAAAGAGTGGCACCAGGCGACAGACCAGTGTACAGCACGTCCACCCCCGACCGAAGCAGGGAGGTGACTACTAACACCAACATTACACTCCACCAACACTGTGGTGTTGCTGGTATCGCCTAAATCCTGACTTCCAAATTCACTATATACATTCAATGTTATATGGAAGTTATTGTCACATGGACAACTGCCAATATTATCAATATTCATCTTGAATTATATAAATCACATTTAATGTACTAGTTTAACGCTGGTGCTGATTAATAAGAGTCTTTAATAATGGAAGGTGAAGACCAAGATAAAACGTAATTAAACAATAAATGTGAAGATTGTCCCGTGAAAAACTGTAAAAGAAAGAGAGAAGAGGAGAGTGAGGATCGTCCCTTGAAATACAGTAAAAGAAAGAGAGAAGAGGATGAAAGCGATAACGAGGAGTCGGAAAAGAATATAACCTAAAAACTAGATGAGAAAAACGATATGTCACAAGACATTGCCATAAAATATTGCGAAAAGGTCAACAAATATCCTCAAACACTGGTAGAATAATTGGAGGAGTTTTGTTTGTTGTCTAATATAGAAATATTTCCACGCGAGAAAATCGACGATTGGTTGAAGAGTGACACGACATGTAAGTTAGGAGAAGGTGTTGCTGGAATATGCTGGTTAGTGGTCGAGGACCAATAATAACTGGCAGTCAAGCAATTAACTCGGAAGATATTTTATTAAGACTTTGTTAGGGAAGTCAAGTTTTTACAAAAACTACGAGGTATTGCTGGCGTCCAGTAATTAGTGGAGTTAATGTAGAGGGTGGTTACCTAATTACTGAGTACGCAGGCAACACTCTAGGCTAATACGCGATGATGTAATTAATTAAAATTTCAACTATGATTGAAATTATGACCAGCCTGGCCAAAACTCTCCAAGTTATCCATTCGAGAAACGTCTTTCACATGGACATTCATCCTAATAATGTCTGCATTCTCGAAACTCCTGAAGGTCTACAAACCACGCTGATAGACTTTGGTGTCGCTAAGGAAATGTCACCGACAGTAATGAATGTAACTGCAGCCAACAAGATCGTGATTGCTGCATAGTTTGCTCATATGTGTGAAATTATCGTAAAGTATTGCAATTTGCAACTCCCAGGGAACTGAATTTATGGATTAAGAGGGCATGTGCCTAAACCCTACGGAAAGAATGGGCATTAGTGAGCTGGTAAATATTTTGGAAAACTACAAGAGAAGGAGCCGTCCCCATCACCACCAGTCCTTGACGGTGAGGTGAACCTGACTTACCAGCCCACCATCACAAGACCTTCATGCAGAGAAAACACCGTCAGGATTTTCCCAAGAATGTCAGTAAAAGGCGAAGAGAAGACGAGTGTGAGGATACTATGAGGAAAAAGATTAAAAGGCGAAGAGAAGACGAAAGTGAGGATGCAATGGCAAAAAGAGTAAAAACCGAAGATAAGACGAAAGTGAGGATACCATGGTAAAAAGAGTAAAAGGCGAAGAGAAGACGATGGCAATGAAGGGACCAGAAAGAAAGTAAATACAACTTAAAGAGAAGAAGAGAATCAAACGATATTTAAGTAAAATTTTCTGCACTGTATGACCCTTTCAGGTTTAGTGCTTCTTTTGATTATAATAATAATACGCGTAAATTGAAATGCTTTTGTTAGCGTTCAGATATAAAACAATCTATTAGCCCAAAATCGAGGAATGGCTATAACGTGACACGACACGATAGTTAGGTTATGGAGCGTAAGGAAAGTGTTGGTACGTGGTCCACCACCAATAATAATTAGTATTTAAGGCTGATTATACGTCTAATAAAGAATTTAAAGTAATTGTCTTAAGAAGTTCAAGGTATTCCTGTGTATAATAGTCAGAAAGTTAATTTGTATTTAGATGATGGTTACCTGGTGAGTACGTATGCAG
>WNWK01049580.1:0-13153 GCA_009830355.1 Cherax destructor
AGGATGGCTGAGAACTGTGTGATCCGGATTGGTGTATTAGTTAGTTGTGTAACTATTTAAACCTAGAATTTGCTTATACCTTTTACATAGCCCGTTATTTTGCTGTTGAAAACAGATATTGAAGTCTCCCAGTATTACTGCCTCGCAGTTGTTCTCAAGTCCGGACAAGACTCTCGAAAAGTCTTCTAAGAACTGGTCATGGGTGGGAGGGCGGTAACTAGTTCCTACTAAGATGGGTTTAGTCTTGGGAAGCAACACTTCAAACCATAGAATCTCCAGATTATTGTCATTTAAATCAGGTCTTGGGTTGTAGGCTAAGTCATTTCTTATGTAGGCACATACCCCACCACCTTTTCTATTCCTATCTAAGCGTATTATATTGTAACCTTCTATTTTGACCTCGTCATCAGTCACCGTATCATCCAACCAGGATGGAGAGATGGATATAACTGCCGCTCTTGTTATGTTAGCTAGAATCCTAATCTCTGCCAATTTTGGAAAAGTGATCTTGCTTTGACATGAATAAAGTGAAGGCCTGTTTTCATAAAATAATCATAATCATCAATATATGGCAAGGGGTTATTTGAATTAAAATTTAGGTAAATCAGTGTCATCACCGCTAAAAGGTAACTGTGCCAAAGTGCATTTGTTACAATGAAATCTGATATCATTACCATAATCAAACACACATCCATTATGCACCCACCCCTTACACATTTTACATAAGGTATATTTACTGTTCTTCTTTCGTACTTTAGTACAGTGTATACATATGTATGGTGGTGTCTGAGATAATAAGAATGGTTCTGTTGTCTCACCTTGACCTATGTATGCATTACATATAGAGTTAAGGTTATCATTCCTAGCTACTAGACCATTATTATCACCGTCACTTTTCTGTGTTTTGCACCTGTACCATAGTTTGAGGTCCTGGATTAATTTGGATATCGCCACTTAATAGTGCCACTATTAGAGCTGTGCGCCACTGTTTTTGTTTGGGTATGTGGTGTTACCATACCTGCTGCGATAGTGACATTTACTTTTCTGGTAGGATGGCAACTGTTAGGCTTTCACTGTCCAGGGTGTTATTACCCTATTCACCTTTTCCAGTCCCCATGACTGATTTCCTTCTTCAGAGAATTGCAGGATAAAGATAAATATAATTATGGCTGCCTGTACCCCTCTAACGCCAACCATGTTCACTCTTTTTATCACTTTACAACAAAAATTCTTCCTTCCTTTTTTAAAAAAGAAAAGAAACCACTGATCACTATCAGTCACCTAGCAATGGCCTTGTAGTTACTCTAGCAATCACCACTGATTACTAGTAGATTTTCTGTTATTTTACTTCACAAACCCCCTTCACTCCTCACTTAGCCCCTTACTTTACAAACCCCTTCACTCCTCACTTATCCCCTTACTTTATAAACCCCCTTCACTCCTCACTTCAAAGTCCGGCTTCAGCTATCACACTTCTAAGTCATTTCTATCCTGGCAGGATAAAAAAGTTTTAATCAATGGCGTTATCCGTCCAAAGCTCCTCAATCCCACGTCGTGTTGTTGACTGGTCCTGACCGTAGAGGTGATGTTTCAGCCATTTTTAAAAAGCACTGAAGGGAAAAAACGGTCACTACAATCTGACAGATTCCTTGGAGTTTTGTCGTTAGATCTGGCATTTTCTCCTATGTTTCCGTCCCAATGTACACTGGTCAGTTGATATGGAGGTCAGCTACTGAAAAAACATCCTTGGCTGTTTAACTATTCACTTCCTTCCCTCGATTTGGCACTGAGGGAAAGAACCGCAGCTACAACCTGACAGTTTCCTTGGAGTTTTGTTTTGTAGATTTGGCGGTGTCTCCTGCGTTTCCCTCCCATTAACACTGGTGCAGTTGATATGATGGTCAGCTACTGTCAGTATAGTTGAAAACGTCGCTTCGCTAGTTGTACGTCTGGTAGCAGCTGGTGTTTGAATGCTAGTCAGACATGTTTAAATGTTCACTTCCTTCCCTCATTTGGCACTGAGGGGGAAAAAAAAACATCACTACAGACCTGTCAGTTTCCTTGGAGTTTTGTTGTTAGGTTTTCTCCTGTGTTGTCTTCCCATTGAACACTGGTGCAGTTGATATGAAGGTCAGTTGCTTCAGTGTAGTGGAAAATGTCGCTTGTCTGGTTGCACGTCTGGTTGCACGTCTGGTTGCACGTCTGGTTGCAAGTCTGGTATTTGAATGCTGGTCGTCCCTCTTTTGGTCATATTTGGTCCATTTCGTTGTCGTCACCGTCAGTTTTCTTGAAACTATAAGTTCCTTGTATGTTGTTGCAGCAGTACTTGCAATTAGGCCATCACTGGAGCTTGCATCGGCCCAGGGAATGGCAAAGATATAGGAGCAGCCGTTGTTGCTGCTGCCTGGGTCATGACCCAAGAAGTTTGATTTCGGTTAAATTGGAGGCAAACAGGTTTGATCCAAGGTAGGGTAGGTTAGCTCCAAATCCAGGAATAAAGATTCATTTAGAAGCCTCCCTTAATGCAAGCTGCAGCTGCGTTTACTTATGCCTATGTAGAAATAAAACTAACACAATGACCCCAATGAAAATGAGTTTCATTGACTTTATTGAATTATCATTTTATCCAAGGTTAAATTCTACATAATTTACTATATAAAACCATTTAAAGACTCATATATAAGGCCTAAATAAAAACTTACATAGTATTGTTTTCGGTTCCAACAGAGTGAACGAGACAACCGACCACCACGAGGCTTTCCCTACGAAGCCTCGGAGACTGAGGAGTATGGCAGTGTGATGGATGGTGGTGGTGACCCACGGTGTCCCCCACAAGGTGACCCACGGTGTCCCCCGCACCACCGGCGACCCCTGCGACACCTCAGGACCAGTAGGTTTGTCACACTTACACTGCTGCATGTGTCATACTGCTGATTCCCCTCCCCCTCTCCCCTAGACCCATTTATTAGACCTTGGTTCATCTTGCACACGGTATATAATACCAACGAATTTATAAATTAGACACATGAGCAACATTTCAAAGTTTTTATTAACATACATTTTGCTGAACAGGAACTTGTCCAGTCCAGTGAATAAAATGTATTTAATAAAAGTTTCTAAACTTTGAGCATGTCTCTATACAGCCCTTTAACCTTGGCCTCGTGCTTTTATTTTGTGTAAATTATATTCACAAATTTGCTTTTTTGGAACAGATTCTGAGGAAAAGAACCTTGTAGAACTACCATTGGTAGGAGAGACCTCCCTCCTACCGAAGGTCATTTTGATAAGATATTCCTATCATCGGTTTTAAGTTTATTCCCAAAGTGAAGCCTGAGGCCAGACTTCATTGTTGATTGTCTGATGAACCAGGCTGTTGCTGTTAGTAACCAGCAGGCCTACTGAACCATTTAGCTTGGCTGATCTTGCCTACAGCAAATACAGTGAGCCCTCCAATTAACTGACCAATGGGGGGAAGTGGTGTATGATACTGCCGATTGTCTGAAACCTCGAAATGATTAAATTAATTATTCATGATCATCTGGTTGTCTTTTGAATCAGCTTCAGAAGACGACCGGACACTAAGAATACGGTCATTGTAATCTGTAATACGGTACAGTGTTGTACTGTATACTAATAATTTCATAGTACTGGGTCCCTTGAGTTAAGATATAAATCCGTTCCAGAAGACATGTATCAAAATTATCGTAACTCAAACCTGAAAATACATGGTTTTATAGTACGTAATTCGTTCCAAGACTCCAGAAGTGCAATTTTAACTATACCTTGAACTTGCACGCTAACAGCTAAACTTGATATCACTAGCTCCCTTCATCTGCTTCTCACATATCCACAATAACAAGTCTCTCCATCTCTATGATAATGTCTGTGCCTCTTTTCACTGGCTTAGATTCATCAGCCACTTTAATATTCTTTATTTCTATTTGCTTGATAATAGCAGAGATAAACGCACCAGTGCACTAATTTCTTGCTTGATCTTCAGAGAAATGGCCTGTTTATTGTGCACTTTAGGGGCCATGATGGCTTAGTAATTCAAAAGATGGTGTAATTATAACACAAATGAAAAGTAAGTTCAGAGTTAACGCAGGAAACACCTTTGATAGCTTCAAACCGAAGAGTTAAAAATTAAACTGTAGTATAAACTCTACTACTGCCTGAGATGCTACCATAGAGACATTCAACTTCATTGCTGATTGATTGCTAAGCCACCCTCACAGACCCCCCACTTATATTGGTTCCGACACTATCCAAGGGGCAATCTACTACATCACTGGTTGGCTAAGGCCCACCCCACACAAGAACTGATGCTCCTGTTGGCTTAGACATAGCCTGAAGCAGGCTTCCACATCACTGGTTGGATGAGGCCCATCTACATGCAGTTAGTTTAATATCTTTATTATGCACCCCATACCCATCCTGTGGGCGGTAATCAAAAATTTACAGAGGTACATAATGGGTCCAGGGAGTGGGCCTCAAAGTTTTGATAGCTGAGCAAGTTACAAAAGTAATGAACTCAGGTAGATCTGGTCACAATCATGACAAGTTACAAAGGTATTTACAGATTACAGAGGTATATAATGGGTCCAGAGACTGGGTCCCAAAGTTTTGATAGCTGATCAAGTTACAAAGGTAATGAACTCACAAGTTACAAAGGTAATGAATCATGTAAGTAAATTTACTTACTTATGTTTATACATGGTTACAATCATGAACAAATTAACCTACATGCACCAACCATAATAATAATAATAGTAATCTTTATTTCTACAAGTACATACATGATACAACTATTACAGACCTAGCTGATATCATTGCCACACTACTCTATATAGAAGGCCCCTTGTTATGCAGAGCATTTCGGGCATCTTAGAATAACCTTGTTCCCCAGGATGCAACATACAACAGTAATATCATCGTATGCATAGCGTGTCTCAAATTTTTCATTGCAACTCAAAACTAAATTCCTCTATGAGGGTAAATCGTAACTCAAAATTATCGTAGCTCATGCCCATTATAACTCAAGGAACCACTGTACTATATGTAATTTGTAGTAATTTTACCTTTCGTGGTGGAGAGACGAGGTGTAAACTTCTGTGATCGATAGTGGTGACTCAGAATAACTTTTATTGAGACATAAGAGCTGTAAATTTCCACTAGCGTCTACACTAAACTTAGAGAATATAGTCTCAGCACCATATTCCTTACATATCCATGCCATGCAACTGGGACGCCAGACTTAAGCTTCGTTATCAGTTCAAGTTTCTACTGAACACTGAGAACCACACAGTTCCTCTTGGCACCACCACTTGCTTAGAAACCATTGTTAAATGTACTTTACGTAATATGTTTATAAAGTCACACAAAATCCAGAGAAAACTGAAGACTAAATGACGAGTGTTCATGTGAACACAATAAACTGGCGTGGTAGGCCTAAGGCTCAGGGAACAATGAAAATAGACTGGGCCTGGACATGGCCATGCTGGCTTGTACCAGATAAACATCAGTCACTGGACTTGCTCCAATGACTCAGAAGACAACTGGCACTTTTGGTATTGGATTAGATTTTTAGATTTTGCCACCGAAGTGGCTAGTTTATTGTGCACCCCATATCCATCCTGTGGACGGTAGTGCAAGAGCATATGGATACACAGAATGCCTAGGAACTAGGCCCCAAAAGGGATAACAATTGTACATATGGATTTATATCTACAGTTCACTTATCTGTTACAAGCAAATTTAGGGAATTTGCTTAGTATATCTGGTATCAGCTCCATGGGGAAGTGGAACAGAATTCTTCCTCCGTAAGCCATGCGTGTCGTAAGAGGCGACTAAAATGCTGGGAGCAAGGGGCTAGTAACCCCTTCTCCTGTATATATTACTAAATGTAAAATGGGAAACTTTCGTTTTTCATTTTGGGCCACCCCACTTCGGTGGGAAGCGGTCGACGTGTTGAAAGAAAGAAAGATCTGGTATCATATTTTCATTAATAAGTTATCTTGACATGTCACATAGGATATACTGTCTATCTCTGTATTCCTCAATAAGTGGACAATTAAGCACATAGTGTTCAAGACAGTGACCATATGCCTTATCACATAATTTGCATTTAGTTTGATCATCATCTGTGTGTCTTCCAAACTGCCAGAAGTACTTGTAGCCAAGCCTAAGCCTGGCCACTACAACATCAGTCTGTTCACATTGCAAGTTGCTCCATAAACATACTTATCTACATTCATGTTATCATAGTGGGTTATAGATCTACTCAGGCTTCTAACTGCATTCCTATAACAATCATTTTCATTATTTATTTCTCTCCTAATATTATTCCTAATGCTAGACACAGATATACCAAAGTTATACTCTACATTCTCCTTCTGGGTACTCTTCTTGGCTAACATATCAACTTTATCATGAAGGAGTAATCCAATGTGTGATGGGATCCATAACAATTGTACATTAATTCCTGTCCCGGATTTTTGAGTATCTATACCTGGCTTCTCCAATGAGCATGCTGTTAGTCATTATATGAGTCAAGAGCCTTCAGTGATGACATAGAATCAGTAATGATGATAGAGTCAAGCTCAGTGTCATAAGTTAGCTTTAGTGTCATTAGGATGCCAAACAATTCAGTTTGCAGTGTAGACGCCCAGTTGTTAATTCTTATGCCTAGTTCAACAAATTTACTGGAAAAAATCCAGAATTCCTGATTTTTTTTCCATTTCGTCTGATACTTCTAATGTTTGTCTGACCAATTTTTTTGTCTGAAATTTCTGAAATTTATTAATAAGAGTTTTACTGTACTGGTGTAACATGTTCAAGGAATTAAAGAAGATTGAGTAAAGAGTAAAAAAAAAAAAAAAGCAAGAAAACGTTATTTTAATTAAACTCATTGAGTGTGCCAAACCCTCGGTCATTATTATTCGAAAATAAGCGCTAAACACATGTGGGTCATACAGCGCCTGAGGAATGGGAGGTAATCAGGTTTCATCTGTCATGAAGGAACTCCCCTGAAGGTAAGAAAATAGAAGTAACAAGCAGCAGTGTGACTAGTGCAGTACAGTACTCTAGTTCTATTATTATACTGAACTTACTCTGTTATGCTGACAATCATGCAGGATATTATACTTAATGTACAGTACTCTCTTGTAATAATCATACTAGATATTTTTTTTAAGTATATTTAACACATTCACTATTATTATAAATTTAACCTTTATAACTATTTGATAGTTTGTGTTATCTTAGTGCAATCATGACTGGTTGGTGCATTATGTTTTAGAAGTCCTGTAGTCGTGACTTAGTAGCTTATAAAACATATACGTAATAAACGATGATTAGTATTATTAGTATTATTATATTTATCACTGGTCTGACATAGATGACTTTCTCCCAGCCCAAGAGTGGTGACTTTCTTGTAGCTTGAGAATAATGAATTCCTCTCCATCAGGCAGTGAAGACTTTCACCAAGCCTGAAACTTATTATATTTGTTGATGTTCCTTCAACAAGAATTTAGTAGTTAAACATAACTACGTCTGCTACAGTTTGCATTACGGGACATATTTACATCAGCAATTTCAGTGATGGATTCGTTCTGGTTCACTGCCCCCTTCTACCTGTTCTCAGATGAGGTCTTTTAAATTAGAAAGGAAGTACAAAGAAATATTAATAAACTCATCAGAGTTAATTTAAGTGTATATACTGAATATAAAAGTTTGTAAGATTTACCTGCTATCTTGCATGTTTAAGAGAGAAGGAAAACACTTGCAAGTTGGTAAAATATAAAACTTTTGACAGATTTTTGTTTCACATTAGGTGAGGAGAGTAGCACATGCCTGCTACCCTACAGATATTGCATGAAATATCTAAATTAATGAAGGGAGTTGTGTAAAACAGTTTGTAGAAACAGTGGAGTTTGACAGTCCAGTGAACCTAGAAAGAGTTCTCAATTACAATTAAAATTCCATTGCATTTATATTTGAAATATGCTTAGAATATTGTCCAAATAGTAGCTGAAGCCATTAAAAGTAGGACAGCAGAGAACACCAGATACAAGGAATAATGTTAAGAGAATATTCTATAATAGACTATTTAAAAAAAGAAAAGGAAATTCCTAGAGGAAACAAATCAGTGGTGTATAAGAAGAAATGTACAACAAATATATAAAACCTACAGTATATTATTAGAAGTAAACAAACAACAAAATTCCTTACATCAAGGGACTGCTCACGGAGTCAAATGCAATGTTTGCAGCATTCACAGAAACCCACACAAAGGATCATTTTGACAACGAAATATGGATCCCAGGTTATAACATATTCAGATGCGACAGACTAAACAGGCAACAAGGGGGGGGGGGGTTGGCTTGTACGCTCAGAACTACTAAACACCTCAAATGATGTACTTGAAGTTTTAGCAGTAAAGATCGAAAACCAAAACCTTGTCATTGTGGTTGTATACAAGCCTCCAAATACAACTTCCCAGCATTTCCGGGAGCAGCTTTTGAAAATTGACCACAGCCTGGAAAATCTCCCAACTCCTGCCCCAAACATCTTGCTACTGGGAGATTTCAACTTCAAACACCTAAAATGGAGGAGTGTAGCAAATAATATTTTAGCAGAGATCACCCCAGGAGGCAGCTCAAAGACCACAACAGTGTATCTACTGCATCTGCTAGGAAAATAATAGGATGGATAATGAGAACCTTCAAAACTAGGGATGCAAAGCCCATGATGATTCTCTTCAAATCACTTGTTCTCTCTAGGCTGGAATACTGCTGTACACTAACTGCCTCCTTCAAAGCAGGCAAAATTGCTGACCTGGAGAGTGTACAAAGAACTTTCACGGCACACATAAGTACGATAAGGCACCTAAATTACTGGGAACGATTGAAGGCCCTTAATCTGTATTCCCTGGAGCGCAGGCGAGAGAATTACATGATAATATACACTTGGAAAATCCTAGAGAGATTAGTACCTATGAAAGCAAAAGACTCGGCAGGAGATGCAACATTCTCCCAATGAAAAGCAGGGGCGCCACGAGTACACTGAGAGACAACACAATAAGTGTCTGGGGCCCAAGACTGTTCAACTGCCTCCCAGCATACATAATGGGGATTACTAATAGACCCCTGGCTGTCTTCAAGAAGGCACTGGACAGGCACCTAAAGTCAGTACCTGACCAACCGGACTGTGGTTCGTACGTTAGTTTGCGTCCGGCCAGTAGTAACTGCCTGTTTCATCAGACCCTGATCCACCACGAGGCCTGGTCTCAGACCGAGCCACTGGGGTGTTGACCCCCGAAACCCTCTCCAGGTAAATTCCAGGTAAGTACCGATTACCTGATAGTCTTCGCAAATTATAGTAACAAAAAAGCTTCAAAAACTGGTAGCATCTGATGTGATGAAAAACTTAATTTCTACTGGTACAGTACTGTGCCAAAATGAGCACCAATATGTTGTAACCATTAGAATTATATTTTAAAACTTAAGATTATATGTACAGTATATATAAATTTTCCTTTCAACGAACATTATGTATCTTAAATACTGGTATGGACAGTCTTATTATTTAAGTCAATTGTAATACTGTACTAGTTTCTCTCTCATCTGATGTGTGGGCGTCTGGCAACAGGGTCCCCCGCAGCGTCCGGTTCCCCTAAGACACGTCTCACTCAGCCTCGGCTCCAGCAGCACCAGCAGCACACTCTTCGCCCTCCACGCCAACCCAGGTATTATCTCTCAGGGTGTTCCTTGACTATTAAGGGAGGGAAGGAGAGCAGCTAATTATTAAAACATCCTTATCTGATGTGGGTATGGCATGCATGTTAATACTGTACGTACCATATTAATGGAGATAATGTACAGAGCACTAGAATAATAAAAGCATTTTTTTTAACACACTGGCCATCTCCCACCAAGACAGGGTGACCTAAAAAGAAAAACAAAAGGTTTTCTTTTTAAATTTAATAATTTATACAGGAGAAGAAGTTACTAGCCCCTTGCTCCAAGCATTTTAGTCACCTCTTATGACCCTACCAAACTCATTAACCAACCTCTGCAACTTCTCTTCAGAATCTCCAAAAACCACAGTGTCATCGGCAAAGAGCAACTGTGACAACTCCCACTTTGTGTTAGATTCTTTATCTTTTAACCCCAAACCTCTTCCCAACACCTAAGCAATCACTTCTCTTGCAACCCCATCACTCTAATATAAACCCTCTGCTCAAAATTCTCCTCACCAACTTTAATAGGACCCATGACCACAACACAAGACACAGATCACTTTTTGATATACCCCGTGTTCATATCAACCTATGTAAAAATTCTATGCACATAAAGGGCCCCAGAATCTGGAATTCACTACCAGTAAATATTAAGATAATCTTGTCTGAAAATCAATTTAAGACTCAACTCAAAAACCACCTACTCACCCAAAACTAAATGATCATACTATAAACTACTCTGAAAAATGCTCATTATTACTTTCCTATACGATAATCTCAATTTTTAATAATAGTGTATGTTACTATTATGTTACCCCCTACTCAATCAAAACTAAATACTCATATTATAAGTTAATGTCAAAAATGCTCAATGTTATTTTCCTTAAGATAATCTCAATTCCATATTACCATTACTGTAACAATCTAATATCATTATATAATAATTTAAACAGTAAAATTTCATCATATTGTAATTTTGAAAACAATTTTTAACTAGAATAAACTCAATAAATTTCTCTAATATTAAGTACATAGTCTTTAAGTTACTAGAATAAGCTGCCCCTAATGCCATGGCATGTCAGTGGCTCTCCTTGCACTCAATTTACATTGTATCTACCAATACCTATGTAATCTGCAATGAAATAAAATTTACTTTACTTTACTTTACTATAAATATATTAAACAACCATGGTGACATCACATATCCCTGTCTAAGGCCTACTTTTACTGGGAAATAATCTCCCTTTCTCTTACATACTCTAACCTAAGCCTCACTAATCTTGTAAAAACTCTTCACTGCTTACAGTAACCTACCTCCTATTCCATACATTTGCAACATCTGCCACATTGCCCCCTTATCCACCCTATCATACACCTTTTCCAAATCCATAAATGCCACTAAAACCTCTTTACCCGTATCTAAATACTGTTCTCCTATGTTTCACTGTAAACACTTGGTCAACATTCCCCCTACCCTTCCTAAAGCCTCCTTGTTCATCTGCTATCCTGCTCTCTGTCTTATTCTTAATTCTTTCAATAATAACTCTACCATACACTTTACCAGGCTTATTCCCCTATATTTTTTACACTCTTTTGTCCCCTTTGTCTTTATACAAAAGCACTATGCTTGCTCTCTACCAGTCCCTAGGTATCTTACCCTCTTCCATACATATATTAAATAAAAGCACCAACCACTCCAAAACTATATCCCCACCTGCTTTTAACATTTATGTCTTTATCCCATCAATTCCAGCTGCTTTAGCCCCTTTCATTCTACCCACTGCCTCCCGAACTTCCCCCACACTCACAACTCGCTCCTCCTCACTCCTAGAAGATGTTACTCCTCCTCACTCCTAGAAGATGTTATTCCTCCTTGCCCTACACACAAAATCACAGCTTCCCTATCATCAGCAACATTTAGGAATTCCTCAAAATATAAATATATCAAAATATAAATATATATCCGCATTGGTGTTGCCCTTCGACTTGCTACCCCTATTCTTGCCGAACACAGATGTATTTGTGGCAGTGAATTGGCAGACCGATTCGCGTACCATGGTCTTGTGTGCCATAGATCCGAGGGAAAGATTGCAAGGCATGAAGAGCTTAATAACATCAAGAGGAGCCTCGCAACAACTGGATGCCAAGCAATAAGGGAACCACTCCAACTATGCATATTGGATGGTAACGAAAAGCACCCAGATGAGACCACCCTTCAAGCCTGGACAGATGGCAAGCAGGTGGTATGGGACTAAACATGTGCATTTACACTGGCTGATACCTATCTCCAATACATCAGGGAGGAAGGAGGGGCAGCTGCCAGCTGCCCCTCAGTCACCCAACCATAGCCAACAATAATGATAAAACAGCATTTGATGTGTTGGAGGTGGAAAAAAATCTAGAAAAGCTAAATACAGTGATCTATAAGTGCCCAAAACCTCAAGTTGTAAAAAAAAAAGGGTGATAGAGGTCACAGGTCATTCATTATAGTAGGAGCTGCCAGAAGTCACCAGTTTCTCCAACACGCAAGTTATACTTTTTGTATCAAACCGAACACATTTTACTCTGTTAAACAATATTCCAGTAGTCCGTTCATGAGCTAGTCCAAAATCACCGACTAGGTTCATTCAAAAATAAGTGATCCACTGACCAGATTCGTCCAAGAAATAAGTGATTCAAACCCCACCCGTGGTATGGTTTGTTTGCAATCGTGTCATTACGATTTCGTGAGTCATGTTGATGGCTTTGAGGGGGACTTGAGCTAGAGTTTGTCACGGCCATGCTAGCGGGAGATTTGTCTGTAAAAACTAACTTGCATTTGTGGACACAGTGGTGCCTATGCTAACTTTCCTATGGTGTAGAAATATACCTAGTTGGATGAATCTTATTGAAGCTAGCTAGCCCAGTGGCTTACGCGATGGTCAGGAGTTTTGAGACTGACCGCGGGTTCAAACCCCACCCGTGGTATGGTTTGATTTCTTTTCTTATGTTAAATCAAAGTCGAGAACAACATCCAGAATTGGGCCCCTACTTAGACGAGATGGGTAATACACAGATGACAGCAAGGAAATGAGTGAGCTACTCAAGTCCCAATATGACTCGGTTTTTATCGAGCCGCTAACCAGACTGAGAGTCGAAGACCTAAATTAATTTTTATAAGCGAGACACAGAACTTGGTAGACTCAAACCTATCTGGTATTATCCTGACGCCAAATGAATTCGAAAAGGCAATAACTGACATGCCCATGCACTCTGCCCCAGGCCAAGACTCATTGAACTCCATATTCATCAAGAACTGTAAGAAGCCCCTATCATGTGCTTTTAACATCCTATGGAGAGGGAACATGGACACGGGTCATCCCACAGCTGCTATAAACAACAGACATAGCCCCACTCCACAAAGGGGGCAGTAAA
>WNWK01049581.1:0-13152 GCA_009830355.1 Cherax destructor
TATATCCTTGGTGAGGCCCATCTAGATTATGTGCACATTTTTGGGTCACCGTATTACAGAATGGATAAAAATGTTTGGGAAAAACGTACAAAGGAGGATGACAAATTGATTCCTTTATAGAAATTTCCCAGGGATAGACGGGGCCCCTGAATCTGCACCCCCTAAAAGGCGTAGTTGGGGGGATATGATTGAGGTGTATAAATGGAAAACGGGAATAAAAAAGGTGATGTAAATAGCGTGCTAAAAATATCTAGTATTAAAGGACTCCCAATGGAATTGGAAAATTCAGATTCGGGAAGGATATAGGAAAGCATTGGTTTGGTAATGAGTTGTCGATGAGTGGAAAAAACCCCCCGAGCAGTTATGGGGCTAAAAGTTGTGTTTTTTTAAAAATGGGCGGGATAAATATAGGGGTGCGGGTGGGGTGAGGGCCTGACTAGTTTGTGCTACTAGGTCAGATGCCGTGCCCTTCCTTGGAATGTAACCACCTGGATGGGTCGGGGCATTGGCAATGGGGGGAAAATTTGGACCTGCCCCCAGGGCCAGTGGCCGCTGCAGTGTTCCCCCTTTTCTTATGTTCTTATGTTTTTAAGTCACTTATACAGCAACTAAGCATCTTTATAAACAACGTTATGCCTGATAAACAGGATTTTTTATTCAAAATACATTCTTATATTTATGTGAAGTCTAAACCTGTGGACTTTTTAAATTTAAATGAGTTAACTGGCTCTTTTTCCCGTTAATTTTTAAATGGACAAGCCTTGGTGAGTGTTCAGTTCTATAACTGTGTGTATGTGTGTGTGTTTTACTCACCATCCACCTACTTGTGGTTGCAGTGGTCGAGAAAAGTTTCCCCGCCCTTCACTGATTCAGGGTCCTCTCCCCCCCTGCTCCATGATTTTTATAAAACCGGTCCTAAAAGTATGTAGGTTCCTGCCCCACTACGCCTTTTAGGCTATTCCACTTCCTGACAACTTTGATTAAGAAATACTTCCTAAGCCCTTTTTGACTCATCTGAGTCTTCAATTCCAATTGTGCCCCTTGTTTCTGTGTCCCATCTCGGGAATATCCTGTCTTTGTACACCTTGTAATTTCCCCATATTTTTAAGGCATCATGTTTTCCCCTGACCTTCTGTCCCCAGTGTCGTCAGGCCGATTTTTAACCTTTCTTTGGACAACCCCTTACCTGGGACTAGTCTCGTTGCAAACCTTTTGCACTTTCTCAATTGTTTGACGTGCTTGACCAGGTGTAGACCCAAACTGGTCTGCATACTCCAGTATGGGCCTGACGTATAGGGTTTACAGAGCTTAAAGATTACTTACTGAGGTATCGGAATGCTATTCTTAGGTTTAAAGCCCCCGTATGTGCAGCAGTTATCTGATTGATGGGGCCTCAGGAGATGTGCTCGGATTATCCACCCCCAAATTTTTTTCCGAGGAGGTTTGCAGTCTTTGGCCCCTAGACTATACTCTGTCTGGGCTTTTTGCCCTTCCCCCATCTTCATGAATTTGCATTTAGGGGGGGTTAAATTAAGGGGGTTGAATCAGGCTTGTAGCCTGTCCAGGTCTCTTTGTAGTCCTGCCTGATCCTCACCGATTTAATTCTCCTAAAACTTCACATCATTTACAACCAGGGCACTTTAGCTATCCCTTCCTTATGTCATTCACATATCCCAAAAAACAGCACAGGTCCGGACGCCCTTGGAACCCCCACTCGTCACTGGCGCCCCTCTGACCCCTCTCACGTACCATGTCTCGTTGTTGCCTCCCGTCAGGTATTCTCTGATCCATTGCAGTGCCCTTCCTGTTATACGTGCCTAATCCTCTAGCTTCTGCACTAATCTCTTGTGAGGAGTAACTGTATCGAAGGCGTTCTTGCAGTCCAAGAAAATGCAGTCTATCCACCCCTCTCTCGCGTGTCTTACTTCCGTTACCTTGTCATAAAACTCCAGTAGGTTTGCGACATAGGATTTTCCTTCCTGAAACCGTGCTGGTGGTGGTGCTCCACCATTCTCCTCCTGATGATCTTCTCCATGACTTTGCATACTATACAAGTCAGTAGTTTATTGCCTCGTGTGTGTCTCCTTTCTTAAAAATTGTAACTACATTTGCCATTCTACCAGAAGATACTTTCAGTACTAAACGCAGAAGCCCTCTCCACACTACGCAGAAGCCACTCTCCACACTACGCAGAAGCCACTCTCCACACTACGCAGAAGCCACTCTCCACACTACGCAGAAGCCACTCTCCACACTACGCAGAAGCCACTCTCAACACTACGCAGAAGCCACTCAACACTACGCAGAAGCCACCTCAACACTACGCAGATAGCCACTCCTCAACACTACGCAGAAGCCACTCTCAACACTACGCAGAAGCCACTCTCAACACTACGCAGAGCCACTCTCAACACTACGCAGAAGCCACTCTCAACACTACGCAGAAGCCACTCTAACACTACGCAGAAGCCACTCTCAACACTACGCAGAAGCCACTCTCAACACTACGCAGAAGCCACTTCCACACTACGCAGAAGCCACTCTCCACACTACGCAGAAGCCACTCCACACTACGCAGAAGCCCCTCCACACTACGCAGAAGCCACTCTCCACACTTCGCAGAAGCCACTTCCACACTTCGCAGAAGCCACTCTCAACACTACGCAGAAGCCACTCTCAACACTACGCAGAAGCCACTCTCAACACTACGCAGAAGCCACTCTCAACACTACGCAGAAGCCACTCTCAACACTACGCAGAAGCCACTCTCAACACTACGCAGAAGCCACTTCAACACTACGCAGAAGCCACTCTCAACACTACGCAGAAGCCACTCTCAACACTACGCAGAAGCCACTCTCAACACTACGCAGAAGCCACTCTCAACACTACGCAGAAGCCACTTCAACACTACGCAGAAGCCACTCTCAACACTACGCAGAAGCCACTCTCAACACTACGCAGAAGCCACTCAACACTACGCAGAAGCCACTCTCAACACTACGCAGAAGCCACTCTCAACACTACGCAGAAGCCACCTCAACACTACGCAGAAGCCACTCTCAACACTACGCAGAAGCCACTCTCAACACTACGCAGAAGCCACTCTCAACACTACGCAGAAGCCACTCCAACACTACGCAGAAGCCACTTCAACACTACGCAGAAGCCACTCTCAACACTACGCAGAAGCCACTCTCAACACTACGCAGAAGCCACTCTCAACACTACGCAGAAGCCACCCCAACACTACGCAGAAGCCACTCTCAACACTACGCAGAAGCCACTCTCAACACTACGCAGAAGCCACTCTCCACACTTCGCAGAAGCCACTCACACTTCGCAGAAGCCACTCTCAACACTACGCAGAAGCCACTCTCAACACTACGCAGAAGCCACTCTCAACACTACGCAGAAGCCACTTCAACACTACGCAGAAGCCACCCCAACACTACGCAGAAGCCACCTCAACACTACGCAGAAGCCACTCTCAACACTATGCAGAAGCCATTCTCAACACTACGCAGAAGCCACTCTCAACACTACGCAGAAGCCACTCTCAACACTACGCAGAAGCCACTCTCAACACTCAACGGAGAAGATAATACGAAGATAATCCCTGACAATATAAAACTATTAACATCAAAGAAAGAGGAAATACAAGAAACTCTTGTTGAGAGAGTCATCATGAGAGGGAGACCTGAGTCAGGTGATTGTCTTTGACAAACCTATTAACAATGAGCTCATGTAGGTCGCTAGTTGAAGCTTCTAGTGTTGCAAACACTAATATTTCTAGTTCACGTTTGCTGCGGCTTTCTCCCTCGATAATAAAATTGTCTATGCTGCTTAATATTAGATCTATATTAAAACTGTTGGAAGGACATTGCATAATTTATTTCTAATAGCTTTTGTAAACATTGTAAATAATAACAAATCAGATCCGAGAGAAAATATTAATAGCTCTAAGGAAATGTAACTAGATATTATTGTGAAAATGTCTTGAATAAGACAGTGCATAAACAAAAGCTGAAGAACAAGCTTTATTGGAACAACATTTTGCTTTTAGGTAAAGCTTGACAAAGTGTGACTTTATAAAGCTTTAGTCACGGGTAGAAACGTTGTTCCAAAATAAGATAGTTTAGGTAATGTGCGTCCTGCCTTCAGTGAACCACAGCGGTCCTCGTGTGGTCCAGCACTGATACCAGAGATGGGTCCTTAAGGGTTTGTGGTCCAGCATTAATACCAGAGATGGGTCCTTAATGGTTCGTGGTCCAGCATTGATACCAGAGATGGGTCCTTAAGGGTTTGTGGTCCAGCATTAATACCAGAGATGGGTCCTTAAGGGTTCGTGGTCCAGCATTGATACCAGAGATGGGTCCTTAAGGGTTCGTGGTCCAGCATTGATACCAGAGATGGGTCCTTAAGGGTTGTGGTCCAGCATTGATACCAGAGATGGGTCCTTAAGGGTTCGTGGTCCAGCATTGATACCAGAGATGGGTCCTTAAGGGTTCGTGGTCCAGCATTGATACCAGAGATGGGTCCTTAAGGGTTCGTGGTCCAGCATTGATACCAGAGATGGGTCCTTAAGGGTTCGTGGTCCAGCATTGATACCAGAGATGGGTCCTTAAGGGTTCGTGGTCCAGCATTGATACCAGAGATGGGTCCTTAAGGGTTCGTGGTCCAGCATTGATACCAGAGATGGGTCCTTAAGGGTTCGTGGTCCAGCATTGATACCAGAGATGGGTCCTTTAGGGTTCGTGGTCCAGCACTGATACCAGAGATGGGTCCTTAAGGGTTCGTGGTCCAGCATTGATACCAGAGATGGGTCCTTAAGGGTTGTGGTCCAGCATTAATACCAGAGATGGGTCCTTAAGGGTTCGTGGTCCAGCACTGATACCAGAGATGGGTCCTTTAGGATTCGTGGTCCAGCATTGATACCAGAGATGGGTCCTTTAGGGGTTTGTGGTCCAGCATTCATACCAGAGATGGGTCCTTATGGGCCCGTAAGAGTTGCAACTAACTCTCCCTTCCTCGGATCAAACTGGATTACCTTCAGTGCACAGCTATTCTAAAGAATTTGCAGGTTTAGCTCTCTTTGATACTACTACTAATATAAATAATAATAAATAATAAAATTAATAATAATATTGATAAAATAAAATTAATAAATAATAAAAATAAAATTAATAATAAAAATAAAATTAATAATAATAAAAGTAAAATTAAATAATAATAATAATAATAATAATAATAATAATAATAATAATAATAATAATAATAATAATATTAAGAAGAAGAGGCAGAAGATAAAAAAAAAAAGAAAAAAAGAAAAAGAAAAAAAGAAGAGGCAGAAGATAAGAAAAAAAGAAAAAAAAAGAAAAAATAGAATAAAAGAATAAAAAAATAATAAAAAGAAAAAGAAGAATAGAAACAACAGTTCTTAGAGAAGTGCGAATAAGACGAACTATTCTACGGAGCTGCACGCCACGTTTAACTTACGTTGCTTGTTACTTTACCAGATGACGCAAGCAGTGTAAGTAGTTTTCTAGGAAGCGGTAAACTTTATGAGTGTTTTAATGCAAGGCTCTGGAGGCTCGATCCTCCTCCCCTCGTTAATCTCAGACCAGTTTCTGATCAGTCAGGTTGTTGTTAAGACTATTGTATGGTAAGATTCACCATTTTCAAAATCCACAATCTGCTGGACCAGTGACTATCTGATGAACCAGCAGACACTGCTGGACCAGTGACTATCCTGATGAACCAGCAGACACTGCTGGACCAGTGATTATCCTGATGAACCAGCAAACACTGCTGGACCAGTGACTATCCTGATGAACCAGCAAACACTGCTGGGCCAGTGACTATCCTGATGAACCAGCAAACACTGCTGGACCAGTGACTATCCTGATGAACCAGCAAACACTGCTGGGCCAGTGACTATCCTGATGAACCAGCAGACACTGCTGGACCAGTGACTATCCTGATGAACCAGCAAACACTGCTGGACCAGTGACTATCCTGATGAACCAGCAAACACTGCTGGACCAGTGACTATCCTGATGAACCAGCAAACACTGCTGGACCAGTGACTATCCTGATGAACCAGCAAACACTGCTGGACCAGTGACTATCCTGATGAACCAGCAAACACTGCTGGACCAGTGACTATCCTGATGAACCAGCAAACACTGCTGGACCAGTGACTATCCTGATGAACCAGCAAACACTGCTGACCAGTGACTATCCTGATAAACCAGCACTCATTGCTGGATCAGTAACCATTCTGATGAACTATGACACTGATGGACCAGAAAAATGAACCACCTCACACTGCTGGACCAGTAAAATGAACCACCTCACACTGCTGGACCAGTAACCATTCTTATGAACCACCTCACACTGTTGGACCAGTGTGAGGTGGTTCATCAGATGACGTATTTCATTCCACATGTGAAGCGCTAAACCCGTGTGAATTATATAGCTCAGTCTGAATGAATGTTTGTAAATGTTTTGCCTCCGACTTAGATATTTAAGAGACACAAAGTAATGGCTGCAAAATTCTGCCAGATTGCAAAACTTTTATCTGGCTTCAATCCCACACTCACAGGTTAAGAGAATGATTGATGATGCAAATATATTGAGACAGTTTGAGATTGAAAGGAATGCAATTAGAGCAGCACCAAATATAGTGAAGGAAAGATACTCATTTTGAAAACCAACTTTCATTGTAACAACGTTTCACTCTGTTACAATGATAAAGCTACAATGAGCGAAATGTCACAAGAAACTTTATTCTTGAACTTGTGTGTGTTTCTTGCAGTTGAGAACTGTATAAAGCTAAAATTTAAAACAGAACCGAAATTGTTGCACATAACCAGAGCAGAAACAATGAATCCGAACAAGACCAAGTTAAATGGTTAAGAGAGAATAGGATGAACTGAATGAGAAGAACAAGGAGTTCTATAATACAAAGAACAGACGATCAATCAAGGTGATCCCAAAGAAAGTTTCCAGGACAGGAAAACATCCTCACATCAGGGAAAGAACTGGAGAAACTATCGAGTCAAATGGGATGAAAAACAATGGAACTGATAATATATTTCCATGAATTATAAAAGAAGTAAGAGATGAGTTCTATGAACAACTATCAACAACTGTCAACTGGTCACTGGAAACTATGCAACTACACCAAAGAGGAACAGAAATGCATCCATGACAGGCATAGTGTATAAGTTAATGAATAAGTTTTTTTTAACAAACTGGCCGTATCCCACCGAGGCAGGGTGACCTAAAAAAAAAGAAATTCTCTTTTAAATTTAGTAATTAATACAGGAGAAGGGGTTACTAACCCTTTGCTCCCGGAATTTTAGTAGCCTCTTACGACACGCATGACTTACGGAGGAAATGTTCTGTTCTACTTCCCATGGAAGAAGACATGTAGATTAATTTAGTCGCAGAATAACAAATAATAAGTAACAGACAAACAAGGAACATCAAGAAAGTCGTGTCTTACTGATCAAGTGGAGTTCTGTGAGAGTGACAGAGATAACGCAAGAACAAAGCTGAGTAGACTGCATATTCCTGACTTGTGACAGTCAGTAGTGTAATATAGAGTAACGGACAAGAATATGGAGAAAGGTGTCAGAATGGATCAAAGAACATTTAAGGTTAACCAGACTGAGATTGATGGTCAGATAAGACCATTGTTGTTTCTTTACTAGTAAGATATTAGGTCCTGTTTTCGTTCTTCGTACGTGTTTTTAAGCCAATGAGAATATTGAATTATATAGATGACGGAAAAGCCTGCAAGATTACGTTGAAAGATTACAAGGATTATTAGACATATCTTCTGAAATTCATCCTCCAGCAAATGTAAATCTAGACGGAAAAAACTAGAGTCGACATAATCAGAGGGTAACCACTGAACCTAGAATATTTCTTGATAGTATCGGCGGCATACGAGCGCCTAGGAAACCAGACATCAGTCTTCAGAATCCTTAATGAAGACTCATTCAAGATTCTGCCTACGAATTATGACAGAATTATTATAGAATGCGCAGTACTAATTTTGATCCAACATTTAATCCAGCAAGAAATTAGAGCTGCTTCAAAGAGTCGCCATTAGGCTGGTCCCGTAGCTTAGGGGATGACCTACGAGTAGAGACTAAAATAAACGATCATGAAGACCACAGAGGAAAACAAATACAACTGATGACACGATCTCTTAGAGCCTCTTGCCACACGCATGGCTTACGGAGGAAAGATTCTTTCCACTTCCTCATGCATATTTAGGAAATAAATAAGAACAACTTTTAAGAAAATCAGAAAATTTAGATGGGTGTGTATACACATACTTGTATATGTATAAATAGTGTGAGCTACGTGTAAGCAGAATTAGCAAGATGTACCTGTTTTCTTGCGTGTTTATGAAGCAGCAGGTGTAACAAGAACATAACGTAAACTTAAATCCACTTAAAATGCAAAACATAACCGCTTTCATCACCACAAAAGAACTTCAGAGAAAGATAAAACTTAGTGGACAAAGCAGCAAGAGGAGGAGGAGGAGGATAGGTAAAGGATGGGGAAAAGAAGATGGTCCCAAACGTGGTAGATATAAAACAGCGTAATAAAACCAACGTTATTCTTATTCCTTCACTTACACAGAGGACGTCCCACAGGGGCCCAGTATTTCCCCTTGCCTTTTTTTTGTTTTTTTGATTGGTTGGTCAGGGTGAGCAAACAACACGTCGGAGCCATATTTAGACAGACAACAGAGGCTTGATAACCCTCTGTCTCGCCCCCTCATGTTTTCACCAGCGACAAGTGTTACTAACACACCTGTTTGTATCCACTAGCACTGTTCTCTTTAAACCTGTCTTCGACACTCTTTACAGCTGTCTCTAACACCTTTTATACTTGTTTCTGGCACTACTGCACTCTCTCTTTACACTTGGTTTCTGTACTTCTGACATCTGTTTCTGGCACTCTTGCGCTGTTCTCCTTACACCTGTCTCTTGCACGCCTTACACTTGTCTCTCTGATTCCTTACATCTGTCTAAGCTGTAGCCAGTATTAACGTCCCAAAGATGTTGCTGTGTAAATACAGCAGTCATTTATGAGTAGAAATACACACACACACACACAATAACCTCTGCAGCATATGGGCGCCAGGCAAACATAAGAATAGCTTTTCGACATCTAAGTAAGGAGTCATTCACTACACTACACCGTGTACGTCAGGTCTATACTGGAGTATGCAGCACCAGTATGGAACCCTCACCTAGTCAAACACGTCACGAAATTAGAGAAAGTGCAAAAAATTGCAACAAGATTAGTCCCGGAACTGAGGGGTATGTTTTATGAAGAGAGGCTAAAGTAACTCAACCTGATGACACTAGAGGATATGAGGGATAGGGACGATATGATAACGACGTATAAAATACTGAGAGGAACTGACAAGGTGGACAGGGTTCGAATGTTTCAGAGATGGGATACAGGAACAAGGGGCCACAATTGAAAGCTGAAAACTCAAATGAGTCATAGGGATGTTAGGAAGTATTTCTTTAGCCTTAGAGTTGTTACTGAAGTGGCATAATCTGAGAGTGAAGTAGTGGAAGCAAGTTCCATACATAGCTTTAAGAAGAGGTATGATAAAGCTCATGGAGCAGGGAGAAACTTAGCATCGACCAGGGAAGAGGCGGCCAGGAGCTATGAATCGACCCTGCAACCACATAAAGATGAGTACATATAGGTGAATACACACACACACACACACACAATACATCATAGCAGTCACAGAAACAAAACTCACTGAGGCAATAACAGACCAATCTTCCCACCGAAATCAGATCCTTAGGAAAGATAGAAGGAGCAGACGGGGGGAGGGGTTGCACTGCTCTAAGAAACCGATGGAGATTTGAGGAAATGGAAGGCGTGGACGTGATTGGTGAAAGGGATTACATAGTAGGTACAATTCAGTCTGGGGAACATAAGGTAGTCATTGCAGTGATGTATAACCCACCACAGAACTGCAGGAGGCCAAGAGAGGAATATGAAGAGAGCAACAGAGCAATGGTGGACACACTGGGTGAGGTGGCAAGAAGAGCTCACTCAATCAGAGCAAAATTACTGGCTATGGGCGATTTCAACCACAGGAAATCGATTGGGAAAATCTGGAGCCACATGGGGTCCAGAAACATGGAGAGCCAAGATGATGGATGTGGTACTGGAAAACCTCATGCATCAACACGTCAGGGACACTACCAGAGAGAGAGAGAGAGAGAGAGGACGAACCAGCAAGACTGGACCTCGTGTTCACCCTGAGCAGCTCAGACATTGAGGACATCACATATGAGAGGTCTCTGGGAGCCAATGACCACATGGTTCTGAGCTTGAGTACATAGAGTTACAAGTGGAGAGGGTAACAGGAGTTGAAAGGGAAAAGCCAGACTATAAAAGGGAGACTACACGGAATGAGGAACTTCCTGCAGGAGGTTCAGTGGGACAGAGACATGGTAGGAAATGTCAGTAAACGAAATGATGGAATACATAAGAAAATGCAAGGAAGCAGAGGAAAGGTTTGTTCCCAAGGGCAACAGAAATAATGGGAAGTCCAGAACGAGCCCTTGGTTTACCTGAAGGACAGGGAGGCAAAGGCTAAGTTCAGTAAAGAATGGAAAAAGTACAGAAGGCAAAGGACCCAGGAAAATAAGGAGATTAGTCGTAGAGCCAGAAACCAGTATGCACAAATAAGGAGGGAGGCCCAGCGACAGTACGAAAATGACATAGCATCGAAAATCAAGTCTAACCCGAAACTGCTGTTTAGTCACATTAGGAGGAAGACAACAGTCAAAGACCAGGTGATCAGACTGAGGAAAAAAGGTGGGAACTCACAAGAAACGATCAAGAGGTATGGAGGAGCTCAACACGAGATTTAATGAAGTGTTTACAGTGGAGACAGGAAGGACTCTGGGAAGACAGAACAGAGCGGACACTAACAAGGAATATACCAACAAGTGTTGGATGACATACACAAAACTGAGGAGGAGGTGAAGAAGTTGCTAAGGACCTTGATACCCAAAGGCGGTGGGACGGGCATCTCCCGTGGGTCCTTAGAGAGGGAGCAGAGATGCTGTGTGTGCCACTAACCACAATATTCAACACATCCCTTGAAACTGGGCAGCTACCTGAGGTATGGAAGACGGCAAATGAGTTCCCATTTTAAGAAAGGAGACAGAAACGAGGCACTAAACTATAGACCAGTGACACTTACGTGTATAGTGTGCAAAGTCATGGAGAAGATTATCAGGAGGAGAGTGGTGGAGCACCTAGAACGGAACAACATTATAAACGACAACCAGCACGGATTCATGGAAAGGCAAATCCTGTGTCACAAACCTTCTGGAGTTCTATGACACAGTAACAGAAGTAAGACACGAGAGTGAGGGGTGGGTTGATTGCATTTTCTTGGACTGCAGGAAGGCCTTCGACACAGTTTCAAGAGATTAGTGCAGAAGCTAGAGGATCAGGGGGAAAAAGGAAAGGGGGACGCGGATCAAAAATACCTGACAGGGGGCCAAAAAGGGGGAAAGGGGGCCTGTGAGGGGGGGGCCCAGGGGGGTCCAGGACCTGTGCTATTCTTGGTATTTTTAATGACATGACATGGAAGGGGAAAGCCCCAATTTCCCCTTCGTGATGAGGGGTTAATGAGGATAATTAAACGATGAGGATCAGGGGGGACTTAAAAAGATAACAGGCTGGACACCTGGTCCAGAAAAAGGTTTTCAAATTTTAACCCCCAAATGCAAAGTCATGAAGATCGGGAAGGGCAAAAAACCGGACAGAGTATAGGCTAGAGGGGAAAACTGAAAAAACCCGCCGGGGGAAAGATCTTTTGTATAAACGCACGTCTGGAACAAATCAAACCCGATAACTACTGCAGCATATGGGCGACGGGAAAACCGGAATAACGTTGATACCTTAGTAAGGAATTTTTCAAGACACTTTTTCCCGGTAGTCAGGCCCATACTAGAGATGCAGCACCATTTTTGGAACCCTACCTGGTCAAGCATTTTAAAATTTGAGAAAGTGCAAAGGTTGGGCAAGGATAGTTCCAGAAAGGGGAATGTCCTAGAAAAATTTAAGGGAAACGGCCTGACAACACTGGAGGACAGAATGGTTAGGAGACATGATAACGACATACAAAATACTGAATAGACAAGGGGGAAGAGACAGGATTTTCCCGAGGGGACACGGGAACAAGGGGCAAAATTGGGTTAAGACTCAGATGAGTCAAAGAGATTTTGGGAAATTTTCAGCCATAGAGAGTGAAAGTGGAAAGCAGCAAGTGATGTAGTGGGGATAGGAACCATACATAGCTTTAAGACGAGGTTGATAAAGTAGGAGCAGGGAGAGAGGGGACTAGTAGGATAGTGAAGGGGGGCCAGGAGCGAGTCTCGCCCCGCAAACCCCAATTGGTGAAACACCCCCACACACACACACACACCCACCCTCACACCACCCCCCCTCCCACACACACACACACCCTCCCACACACACACACCCCCACCCTCCCACACACACACACACCCCCCCCCTCCCACACACACACACACACACACACACCCCACCCTCCCACACACACACACACACACACACACACACACACACACACCACCCCCACCCTCACACACAAACACACACACTCACCCACACACACACACACACACACACACACACCCTCCCACACAAAAACACACACCCACCCCCCCCCTCACCCCCACCCCCCTCCCACACACACACAAACACACACACTCACCACACACACACACACACACACAACACACACACCCCCCACCCCCCCCATACACACACACACTCACCCACCAACACACACACACACACACACACACACACCCCCTCACACCCCCCCACCCCCCCCCACACACACACCCCACCCACCCCCCCCACACACAACCCCCCACCCCCCCACCCAAACACACACAAAAAACAAAAAAAAAACACAAAAAAAATTTTTGCCCCCCGCTTTTTTCGAGGGGAAGGGTACGACTCGGGATTGTGCTTAATTTTTAGAGATCTTTACCCATTCAGTTTCACTATTTCCCTTTTTTTCCTTAAAAACCCCCTTTTCTC
>WNWK01049582.1:0-13152 GCA_009830355.1 Cherax destructor
CGATCAAATAACAACCCTGAATATAAAGGTGGAAGAAGCAATCAAGGACTGGAATAACAACATGCACACTCGACTTGATGAATATCTTGATTTTCAAGATGACAAAACCGAACAAGATAACTTGTCTGATGCAGTTATAATAAACGGCAATCACATTCCAAGAGACATAATTCAATCCCAGTGCTCTTTGCACTGGGCATTACAAGACCACCTACGAGTTAATGTGCAAAGTAATGAAATCAAAGAAACACGATTGCTAGGAAAACAAGGTAAACATAGTATTATGATCAGACTTCATTCATATGATACAAAAAATGACCTAATTAAATCAGCAATTAGAGTGAAAAATGGAGTGTACATCAACGAGTGCCTAACCAGGAAACGTCAGAACCTTCTGTTTAGGTTGAGAAAACTTAAACTGGAGAACAAAATCCATCAGTGCTTCACTCGTGATGGAAAAATACTAGTTCAAAAAGCATCAACAGGTCAGCAATTTTCTATATCAAACGAACGTGATCTCACCAATTTCCTTAGACAAGCAGACATTACCATTACTGATTAGCCAATTGTCCTTAACACATAATATACATGTGGTGCATTAGTGTATGTTCCTACTACATTATTGTGCAATTCTTTGTACTAACTTTACTAGCTAGTACCAACTACCTCATATACAATGTACTTTTTTTTAGTGCTATTACTTGCTTAATCTTTATAATATAAATCAAATCTTGCTTCTAAATTAATTTTATATCATATTTACTATATGTCCATTTAATTTAGTCCCCATTTATATATTCTCTTGAAATAGTTCTCAACAAATCAATACCTAGTACTGCCTTTCATCCAATAACTCCTTTACTTGAAGGTAAATTAGACACATATGCAACACTTGGGTATCTTTATTGAGGAAACGTTTCTATTCAAGATTGATGGACTGACAACATCGACTCAAGATTGAGGGACTGACCACCTCAAACTCCTCCTGTTCTTCACGATTCTCCTTTGTATGGACTGATGAAGCCACTGTGTGGCGAAACGTTTCCTCAATAAAGATACCCAAGTGTTGCATATGTGTCTAATTTACCAACTCGTCGGTTCTCTGAACCATTCATTTACATCCTTTACTTGAACTTTAAAAAATAATTAAGGTGCTAATTCTGGTGCTAAAGTGTTTTACTCTCATTGTTTACTATTATATTCCCTAAAGTGTTTACTCTCATTGTTTACTATTATATTCCCTAGTTTCTTTATTTTTAAAAAAAATTATCTAACAGCCACAGTTCTTATACAGTGGACCCTCGGTTAACGAATACCCCGGAAATCGTACAGTTATGTAAGTATAATATTTTAAGTGCATGTGGAAGTATATTTTTGGGGGTCTGAAGTAGACTAACCTACGTGATATTTTTTCTTAAGGGAGTAAATTCGTTCGGTAATAGTGCTTGGGCAGACTTCAGGAGTAAAGTTTTTACGAAACTCGGGGGTCCACTGTATTAATTTTTATTATAATAATTAAGGTGCTAACTCAGGTGCTAAATTACTTTACTTTCATTGTTTGCTATTATTTTCCCTAGCTCCTTTATTCCTAGCTTTAGAATAACTACCATAGTTCAATTAATTGCATTTGTATAAATTAACTAAGGTACAAATTCACGTGCCAAGAACTCTTGTCAAATATCCGGTGGTCTGGTGGATTGAGCTCTCGCTTCACACACGGAGGGCCCGGGTTCGATTCCCAGCGGGTAGAAACATTTCGACGTGTTTCCTTACACCTGTTGTCATGTTCACCTAGCAGCAAATAGGTACCTGGGTTGTTAGTCGACTGGTGTGGGTCACATCCTGGGGGACAAGATCAAGGACCCCAATGGAAATAAGACAGACAGTCCTCGATGATGCACTGACTTTCTTGGGTTATCCTGGGTGGCTAACCCTCCGGGGTTAAAAATCCGAAGAAATCTTATCTTATCTTATCCTATATCTCTGTGAACAACTGTCAAAAATTGTAATAATCCAATAGTTACTAAGAATTTAATCTAGTACCATATTATTAAGTTTAGTATTATCCATTGTTCTCAGGTCTAGTTATAGAATCACATCAAATCTTATGATTACAGGAATTGATTCTGACATCAACCTATTATTAAATGACTTACATGATTCCAACAGCAACTGCAACTATTACACAGCAGATCAAGCAAAGACATTACTCAGAGCCAACAATAAGAACATAAGAAAGAAGGAACACTGCAGCAGGCCTGTTGGCCCATACTAGGCAGGTCCTTCACAATCCATCCCACTAACAGAATACAGTGGACCCTCGGTTAACGAAAGGTCCCGTTAACGAAAGTTTCGGAAAACGTAAGCTTTTTTCGGAATCGGTTAGCGAAAAATTCCTCGGTTTCCGAAAGGTATTAGACGTGTCCGCCTGCTCTGCGCAAGCGCAGGACACCAGTGAAGCGTTGTTTACCATTGAGAGAACATTACCTAGCGCGCTCTTTCAAAGATTCACAATATATTTGGTGTCTTTTTTGGTGGTTTAGTGATTGTCACTGTGAAATAAGTCACCATGGGTCCAAAGAAGCTTCCTAGTGGCACCCCAGTGGTAGCATTCATGGAGGAGTGTAGCATTCATGGAGGGAGTGTAGCATTCATGGAGGGAGTGTAACATTCATGCAGGGAGTGTAGCATTCATGCAGGGAGTGTAGCATTCATGCAGAGAGTGTAGCATTCATGCAGGGAGTGTAGCATTCATGGAGGGAGTGTAGCATTCATGCAGGGAGTGTAGCATTCATGCAGAGAGTGTAGCATTCATGCAGGGAGTGTAGCATTCATGGAGGGAGTGTAGCATTCATGCAGGGAGTGTAGCATTCATGCAGAGAGTGTAGCATTCATGCAGAGAGTGTAGCATTCATGGAGGGAGTGTAGCATTCATGGAGGGAGTGTAGCATTCATGCAGAGAGTGTAGCATTCATGCAGGGAGTGTAGCAGGCATGCAGGGAGTGTAGCAGGCATGCAGGGAGTGTAGCAGGCATGCAGGGAGTGTAGCATTCATGCATTAAAAGAAAAAGAAGGGAAGTAACCCCAGAGAGGGACTTGTTACCTGAAGTCCTTTTGGAGGGGGATTTCCCTTCCAACCATTAACACCCTGCCCCTGTCAGCAACTCTACCTTCCAGATGCTTGCAACTCTTCAATAAAGGTAAGTAAATGTTATTGTTTTTTTTTGAGTGATTATTTTTTGTGGAACGAATTAATTGTATTTACATTATTTCTTATGGGAAATAAGGTTTCAGATAACGAAAGATTCAGATTAAGTAATAGCTCCTGGACCGGATTAATTTCGTTAACCGAGGGTCCACTGTATTTGCTCTACCTAATTTTCAATGCTGCCCAAGAAATAAGCTTTGATAATTCTATTTACTTCATGTGCAAGTCCCACTCAAATCTAACCCCTCTCACTCATGAATTTATCCAACCTAAATTTGAAACTACCCAAGATCCTAGCTTCAATAACCCTACTAGGCAGACTATTCCACTCATCAACTACCCTATTTCCAAACCAATACTTTCCTATATCCTTTCTAAATCTAAACTTATCTAACTTGAATCCATTATTGCGGGTTCTCTCTTGGAGAGATATCCTCAAGACCTTATTTATATCCCCTTTGTTAATGCCCATTTTCCACTTGCATACCTCGATCATGTCTCCCCTCATTCTTCGTTTTACAAGTGAATGTAATTTAAGGGTCTTCAATCTTTCTTCATATGGAAGATTTCTAATGCTATGTATTAATTTAGTCATTCTACGCTGAATGTTTTCTAACGAATTAATATCCATTCTGTAATATGGAGACCAGAACTGAGTTGCATAATCTACGTGAGGCCTTACTAATGATGTATAAAGCTGTAATATAACATCTGAACATCTGTTGCTTACACTTCTTGATATAAATCCCAGTAATCTGTTAGCCTTATTACGTACATTTAGGCATTGCTGTCTGGGTTTAAGGGGCAGTATGACCTGTCAATTTTTTTTTTTTTTCTGCTCGTCGAATTTCTTTCATTTTTTTTTTACACATAGAAGTGTTCACTCAATGTGTTTTAAAAAATATTCAATAAGATAGTCCAAACAACAACTGAAAAAAAAAAATATTTACTGAAAATCTCATTTCAGGACGTTTGGCAGGAACCCGATCCTATATGTGACTACGTAAGGTTGTTTTGAGACTTGGTACCGAAAGAACAATGCTAATACGATTTTTTGTCGATGTAGTTTCCTGTAAACATCTTATCTTTATTCCACAAAAAAATAAAGCATGTAACTGTTTGAATGTTGAAAAAAAATATGCCCTTTAATCCCAAATAAATCCCAAAATATTTGGAATATTTACAAAAGTGCGTCCTTAAAAATAAGAACAATCATATTTTTACCATTCCTGTGAATATTATTTCATTTAATCAAACAGTAAAAACTCACCAAAATAAAATAAGTCAATAACTTACTTCCGAGATATTCGCCTGGAAAGCGCCTGGAGCGGCGCCGGCCACCCGCCTCTGGAATTTTTTTTTTTTTTTTCGAAAAAATCACTTGTGTTTCAATGTTTTCTTTGTAAAACTAATGTTTTAGTGTAGTTAGCCTCTACACACCGTTTTCTCTTATTTACAGACCAAAGAAAACGTTATGGGAAGGGGAGGGAAGGGAAATCATTTTTATACTCATATTGCTGATAGAGACCGCACTATATTAGAGCTCATTTTTATTCATGCTGGAGCATATAACATGTTTATATGTTATTTATAGTGTTTATTATTTCATATTAGATCAATTGTGATAGATAAATAAGCCGTAGAATTGATATTAGCATAATAATGAAATAATATATGGTGCTCTCAGAGTGGGAATTCTGCTGACGTCAGCAAATATTCCCAGATCGTTCCTGATTGGCTGGTAGACTACGTATAAGCTCCGCCCACTCTCATATGATGCCAAATCGTAAATTACACCATTAGAATGAATAATACACGAAACAGTAAAGAAAAAAATGGAAAAAAAATCTAAAAATATACGGGCTGAGAGCAGGCGAGCTGTGCACATCGCCGTCACCATACATGATATAAATGACTATAATTCCTTGTAGAAACGTCGTATTACATTGAGTCTTGTACCATTGTGTAGCCAGAGAGTTAAGCTATTTTTCTATAAGATTAACTCAATTTACATAATTTTTTTTTTTTTTTTTTTTTTTTTTTTCGCTCGGTGACAGGTGTAGCTGCCCCTTAAGGTTGCTGCTTACCATAACCCCCAAGTCCTTTTCGCAATCTGTATAGCTAAGTTCTACGCCATTCAACTTATAAGTGCTTGGGTTATGGACACTCCCGAGCTTCAGAACCTTGCATTTATCTACATTGAACTGCATCTGCCACTTTTCTGACCACGAATTGAGTTTGTCTAAATCGTCCTGAAGTTCCCTGTCATCTACGTTTGAATAAATTATCCTACCTATCTTTGTGTCGTCGGCGAATTTGCTCATATCACTAGTAATTCCGTCATCAAGGTCACTGATATATATTATAAACAACAACGGGCCTAAGACTGATCCCTGTGGAACGCCACTTGTTACAGATCCCCACTCGGATTTAACCCTATTTAAGCACACTCTCTGCTTCCTATTGGTGAGCCATGACTCGATCCATGACAACACTTTTCCCCCAATTCCATGAGCTGCCACTTTCCTTAATAGTCTCTGGTGCAGTACTCTATCAAAAGCCTTACTAAAGTCTAAATAAACAATATCGAATTCTTTATCGTGATCAACAGCCTCAAAAGCTTTACAGAAGAAAGTTAATAAATTAGTTAGGCAGGAACGGCCAATCGTGAATCCATGCTGAGTATCGTTAATCAAATTATGTTTATCGAGATGGTTTCTTATAATATCAGCTATAATTGACTCTAGTAATTTGCCTACAATTGTATAAATACGTCTGAAACATTGGCTCGTAAGACGTATATATACGTCCAAAACAGTCAAAGGGTTAAATTGTTGCATAAAAACGGGTATAAAGTCTGAAATAACACATACAGAGTCTGTCTGGATAGAATTTTTAGAGGGGTGTGAAAAATTGATTTTAGGGGTGATTTACCATCCTCCAAACTTAGATAGGGAACAAGGGAGACTACTTTGGGAGGAAATTGTTAAGGCCACAAGGCACGATAACGTAGTAATTCTAGGGGAATTTAACTTTAGTCAGATTAATTGGAATTTCTTGACAGGGAATTTAGAATCTAACGACTTTTTAGAAGTAGTTCAGGATTGCTTTTTGAAGCAGTTTGTGACAGAACCTACAAGGGGAAATAACCTACTTGACTTGGTTCTGGCAAGCAAGGAAATCCTTGTCAATAATTTAGAAATTACAGAGGAACTTGGCTCAAGCAACCACAAGTCAATTAATTACCTTTAGCATTGAATGGATGTATGATAGTAGGGATAATTCAGTAACGGTCCCAGATTTTCGCTTAGCAGATTATAAGGGACTTAGAGAATACTTATCAACTGTGGACTGGGGTAACGAAGAGAGGTATCAATATGACAGTTTTATTAACACTATACAGGCTGCCCAAAGAACATTTACCCCATATAAAGAAATTAGATCAAGTAGAAATGACCCAAAATGGATGAATAATAGGCTCAAGTATCTTTTAGGGCAGACGAAAGGAATTTATAGGCACATATAAAGAGGTGAGGGTCATCTTATAAATCAGTATACAGTGGACCCTCGATTAACGAAAGGTCCTGTTAACGAAAGTTTCGGAAAACGTAAGCTTTTTTCGTAATCGGTTAGCGAAAAATTCCTCGGTTACCGAAAGGTATTAGATGCGACCGCCTGCTCCGCGCAAGCGCAGGACGCCAGTGAAGCGTTGTTTACCATTGAGAGAACATTACCCAGCGCACTCTTTCAAAGATTCACAATATATTTGGTGTCTTTTTTGGTGGTTTTAGTTATTGCCACTGTGAAATAAGTCACCATGGGTCCAAAGAAGCTTCCTAATGGCACCCCTGTGGTAAAGAGAGTGAGGAACACCATCGAACTGAAGAAGGAAATCTTAGAAAAATATGAGAGTGGTGTACGTCTGAGTGATCTTGCCAGGATGTACAAGAAAACTCCATCTACTGTCGGCACTATCCTGGCACAGAGAAATGAGATCAAGAAAGCTAATGTTGCAAAAGGGGTTAATTTGTTAACGAAACAAAGATCGAAAACAGTGCATGAGGTTGAGAAGTTGTTGTTGGTGTGGATCCATGAAAAACAGAGAGCGGGTGATAGTATTTCTATGGTGATAATTTGTGAAAAGGCAAGGAAGTTGCACGCAGATCTTGTGAAGACAATGCCTGCAACCAGTGGTGAGGAGAGTGATTTTAAAGCCAGCAAAGGCTGGTTTGAGAAGTTTAAGAAACGTAGTGGCATATACAATGTTGAGAGGCATGGTGAGGCAGCCAGCTCAGACAAACGTGCAGCTGAAAAATTTGTGCACAAATTCAAGGGGTTCGTAGAGGCTGAACAATTCCTCCCCCAACAAGTGTTTAATTGTGATGAAACAGGCCTGTTTTGGAAGAAAATGCCCAACAGGACCTACATTACTCAGGAAGAAAAGTCACAGCCAGGACACAAGCCTATGAAAGACAGGCTAACTCTTATGATGTGTGCCAATGCCAGTGGTGATTTTAAAGTGAAGTCTTTACTGGTGCATCACGCAGAAAATCCCAGACCCTTCAGGAAACATGGTGTTGACAAAAATAAATTGTGTGTTCATTGGAAAACTAACACCAAGGCATGGGTCACTACGGAGATTTTCAAGGAATGGATGACTGGAGTGTTTGGCCCTAGTGTGAAGAAATACCTCCTGGAAAAGAAATTGCCACTCAAGTGCCTCCTGGTACTGGACAATGCTCCTGCTCATCCTCACAACTTGCAAGAGTTGTTGCCTGACAACATAAATTTCATCAGAGTGAAGTTCTTGCCTCCTAACACCACTCCTCTCATCCAGCCCATGGACCAGCAGGTCATTTCCAACTTCAAGAAACTGTACACCAAAGCACTGTTTCAGAGGTGCTTTAATATGACCAATGACTCTGAATTGACCCTAAGAGAGTTCTGGAAAGAACACCTCAATATCGTGCATTGTATAGGCCTTATAGGTAAGGCTTGGGATTAAGTGACTTCCAGGACTCTGAACTCTGCTTGGAGACCACTGTGGCCGGATTGTGTCTAAGAGAGGAATTTTGAAGGATTTGAGGCTGACCCTGACCCTGACGACCCTGTGCCTGTTGTGGAACATGTTGTGGAAGATATTGTGGAATTGGGGAACAGCCTGGGGTTGGAGGTGAGTGGTGAGGATGTGGAAGAGTTGGTGGAGGAGCACAGGGAAGAGCTAACAACTGAAGAGCTGCAAGAGCTTCATCTGGAACAGCAACAGACCACAGCTGAGGTTATTGCTTCACAGGAAGAGAGAGAGAGAGAGATAAGGAGGTGCCTTCTTCAGTGCTTAAGGAGATGTGTACAAAGTGGAATGAGTTGCAGACATTTGTTGAAAGATACCACCATGAGCAAGCTGAAATGAGCCTTCTGTGCAACCACTTCAGTGACAGAGCCATGTTGTACTTCAGAAAAGTGTTGAAGAGTCGCCAGAAACAGAGGACTCTGGACAGCTACTTCACCAGGCAGGGGTCTAGTGACTCTCAAGCTGGTCCTAGTGGCATTAAAAGACCAAGAAGGGAAGTAACCCCAGAGAGGGACTTGTCACCTGAAGTCCTTTTGGAGGGTGATTCCCCTTCCAACCACTAACACCTGCTCCAGTCATCATCTATATCTTCCAGATGCCTGCAAGTCTCTTCAATAAAGGTAAGTAAATGTTATTTTTTTTTTATTTTTAGTGATTATTTTTTTGTGGAACGAATTAATTGTATTTACATTATTTCTTATGGGAAATAAGGTTTCAGATAACGAAAGATTCAGATTAAGTAATAGCTCCTGGACTGGATTAATTTTGTTAACCGAGGGTCCACTGTACTGACATTAAGAGGGAGGTTAAAAAGGGGGATAAAAAAAGCTAAACGGGACTATGAAATTAAAGTTGCTAGGGATTCAAAAACTAACCCAAAAAGTTTTTTCCAGGTTTATAGAACAAAAGTTAGGGATAAGATAGGTCCCCTAAAAAATAACTCTGGGCATCTTACTGACAAGGAGAATGATATGTGCTCTATTTTTAATAATTATTTTCTCTCAGTATTCACACAGGAAGACACTAATAATATCCCAGTAATTAATTTTTATAGTGGTCCTAAAGAAGATAAATTATGTAATATCACAGTCACTAGCGAAATGGTTATGAAACAAGTAGACCGACTGAAACAAAATAAATCGACGGGTCCTGATGAGCTTTTTGCAAGGGTTCCTAAGGAATGCAAAATGGAACTCTGTGAACCATTAAGTAACTTTTTTAATGTATCTCTTCAAAGAGGTGTAGTGTCTGATATGTGGAAGATGGTTAATGTAATTCCTATTTTTAAAGCAGGGGACAAGTCACTACCGTCAAATTACTGCCCAATAAGCCTGACCTCAATTGTACAATAGCATAACTATCTTCAATTACAATGTTAGATCTTTGAGCAAACATTATGATGACCTCACAGCACTACTCCAATCCCTCCAGACCAATATGTCAATCATCACACTCACTGAGACCTGGCTAAAGCCTGATACTACAGATGTCTATGCCATCCCAGGTTACACAGCCATTCACAACTGTAGGACAGATCAGTGAGGGGGTGGAATAGCTATATATTACTCAGATCAACTTGAATGTATCAATAACTCCTGCATAAGGGATGAGCATGGTGAATATATTATAGCTAAATTTAAATCAAAAGACCTGCAAAAACCCCTCACAGTGATAAACATCTACAGATTACCACAGTCAAACATTCACCACTTTAGTGAAAAACTAGGAAACCTGATAACTGATGCACACATGAACAAAGACCATTTGCTGCTCACAGGAGATTTCAATATAAATCTCTTACACGAGCAGGACCCACAAGTAACAGAATTCACAAACACTATGAGCAACTGCTTGTTACTACCAACAATATCAAAACCTACAAGAATCTCAGAGACTAGTATCTCATTACTAGACCACATCTGGACTAACACTATATCCCCTCTAAAATCAGGCATAATCACAGACAACACCACAGACCACTACCCGGCCTTTCTCATAACCAACCTTGGTAAATTGCCCCAAGATATTACAAAAGTTACCTTCAGACTACATAACGAGTCAGCTGTTAATATAACTTTATAACAGCTATGATTAATATTGACTGGCATAATGAGTTAGAAACATATTCAGATACTAATGAATGCATCAAGAATTTCCTTAAAAAAACCCATCACCTCTATAACAAACATTGCCCTAAGAAAACTAAACAGATCACAGCTAAGAGACTTAACAATCCCTGGCTAACACCCAGCATCCTTAAATCCATTAACAAAAGACACCAAAATGAAAAACAATACAGAAGGGGTCTAATAACCAGAGAACACTCCAAACGCTACTCATCAATCCTTACCAGCCTGATAAGAAGGTCAAAAAAATTGTATTATGAAAACAGACTCCAGAACATAAAAGGTGATATGAAAAAGACCTGGAAGACCCTATCTGCAATTCTAGGAAATAAAAAGCTATCAAAAAACAACACCATCAAATTATCAAAAACAGATGAACCCCTACTCTCACCTACTGAGACAGCAAACAGACTTAATGTTTTCTTCTCCACCATAGGAAAGAATCTAGCGAGTAAAATCCCAAGCTCGAACACCCGTCCAACAGACTACCTCACAAACACCTACCCTAATACACTATTCCTAGCTCCTACCAACCCAATTGAAGTCTCGCTCATAATCAACACCCTTAAAAACAAGGCAGGAGACATTAACAGCTTACCACCTTTTATGTACAAAAAAGCTTCACAGGTACTGTCACCAATTATAGCAACACTATTCAATAAATCCAATTAAGCCTCTACCTTCCAATCAATTCTCAAAATAGCTAGGGTCACCCCGATCCATAAAGGAGGTGATCAAACAGACTTGAATAATTATAGACCAATTTCTAATTTACCACTGCTTTCTAAAATCTTCAAAAAATTAATTCATAGACAAATCTATTCCTACCTCGTCTCACACAATGTACTCAACCCCTGTCAATTTGGATTCAGGACAAACAAGAGCACAAACGATGCTATTATGCACATGTTGGAGTTAATATACACCGCACTTGAGAAGAAAGAAGTCCCACTGGGAATCTTCATTGATCTACCCAAAGCTTTTGATACAGTCGACCATGATTTACTGCTCACAAAATTAGTATACTGTGGTATAAGGGGGCACCCACTCAACAACCTAAAGTCATACCTTAGCAACAGAAGCCAATACAGTGGTACCCCGACTTACGATGGTCCCCAAACTCACCCTTTTATGTAAGTTTATTTTTTTAAATGCTTTTGTAAGTGTAATTTTGGGGGTCTAAAAGGACTAGTCTATTTTACATCATTCCTTATGGGGATAAATTCGTTTGGTAATGGCACTTGAACAGCATTCTTGAATGAAAAAATATCGTAAGTCGGGGTACCACTGTATGTGTACACAAATGGAGCGAACTCTTCCACACAACAAATTACAGTCGGAGTCCGTCAAGGAAGTGTCCTGCGACCACTCCTATTCTTCATTTACATAAATGACCTACCGAATGCATCACAACTACTCAAACCCATTTCATTTGCAGATGACACAACATATGTCATCTCTCACCCAAATCCAGTTATACTGGCCAACACTGTTAATGCCGAATTACAGAAAATATCAACATGGATGACGACTAACAAGCTTACTCTCAATACTAACAAGACCTTCTTCATACAGTTTGGAAGCAAAGCCACAAATGTTCCACTTAACATAATGCTCAATGGTTCACCCATCACAAGACTCACAGAGGGAAAATTCCTAGGAATCCACCTTGACAGTAGCCTTAAATTCCAAACACACATACAACAAATTTCCCAAAAAAATCTCCCAAAAACAGGATATTATCAAAGATACGCAATTATGTGCCACAATCAGCTCTCCTTGCACTATATCATTCCCCTTATCTACCCTTATCTCACCTATGGAATCTGTGCATGGGGATCAACAACTTAAATCACCTTAGACCACTCCCTAACACAACAAAAGGCTGCAGTCAGAATGATAACAAATTCCCCCCTAGACAGCATACTCCACCAATATTCAAAAAATCTAAAACTACCACCGAAAGAACATTCATACTTATTCGGGCCCACTACAAAATAAAACTTTTCACCCCTAATATAAACCCTCCCTTTAAAAAATTTTCCCCACCAACAATAGGACCCATGACCACAAACAAGAAAGATCCCCCTTTGATATACCCTGTTTTTCATATCAACCCTTGGGGAAAATTTATAATAAAAGGGCCCCAGAATTGGAATTAATTTCCGTAAAATTAAAAAACCTTGTTTTGGAAAAAACAATTTAAAAATCAACTAAAAAACCCCCCTACTACCCAAAACTAAATAATCATACTATAAGCTACTTTTTAAAAAAGCTCATTTTTTACTTTTCCCCCTACGATAATCTCAATTTTTAAAAATATGTTACTATTTTGTTACCCCACTACCCAAAAAATAAATACTCATTTTATAAGTTAATGTCAAAATGCTCAATGTTATTTTCCTTAAGATAATCTCAACCCCTATTACCATTTTGAGAATCTAAACACCTGTAACAATCTAATATCATCATTTAATAATTTTAACAGTAAAATTTCATCATATTGTAATTTGAAAACAATTTTTTAAATAGAATAAACTCAATAAATTGCCCCTAATATTAAGTACATAGCCTTTAAGTTACTAGATTGCTGCCCCTTTGCCCAAAGGGATGTCAGTGGTTCCCCTTTTTTACTAATTTTCATTGTAACTACCAATACCATGTAATCTGCAATGAAATAAAAAATTTTCTTTACTTTACTTTACTAAATTGAAGCATTTTGTCCTGCCTCCCAAAAAATAAACTCG
>WNWK01049583.1:0-13152 GCA_009830355.1 Cherax destructor
CACTTCCTGACAACTCTGTGACTGAAAGAATACTTCCTAACATCCCTGTGGTTCATCTGAGTCTTCAGCTTCAAACTGTGACCCCTTGTTGCTGTGTCCCATCTCTGGAACATCCTGTCTCTGTCCACCTTGTCGATTTCTCTCAGTATTTTATATGTCGTTATCATATCCTCCCTTTCTCTACTGTCTTCCAGTGTCGTCAGGTCGATTTATCTTAACCTCTCCTCCGGGATTTTGTTGTAAACCTTTGCACTTTCTCTAGTTTCCTTACATGCTTGGCTAGATGAGGGTTCCAAACTGGCGTTGCATACTCCAATATGGGCCTAAAGTAAACAGTGTACAGGGTCCTGAATGACTCCTGTGTGTGTGTGTGTGTGTGTGTGTGTGTGTGTGTGTGTGTGTGTGTGTGTGTGTGTGTGTGTGTGTGTGTGTGCGCGCGCGCGCGCATGTACTCACCTATTTGTACTCACCTAATTGTGGTTGCAGGGGTCGATACTCAGCTCCTGGCCCCGCCTCTTCGCTGTCCGCTACTGGGTCTCTGCTCTCCCTGCTCCATGAGCTTTATCATACCTTGTCTTAAAACTATGTATGGTTCCTGCCTCCACTATTTTTCTCTAGACTATTCCACTTCCTGACTACTCTGTGGCTGAAGAAATGCTTCCTAACATCCCTTTGACTCATCTGAGTCTTCAGCTTCCAGTTGTGTCCCCTTGTTTCTGTGTTCCCTCTCTGGAACATCCTGTTACTGTCTACCTTGTCGATTCCCCGCAGTATTTTGTATGTCGTTATCATGTCTCCTCTGACCCTTCTTTCCTCCAGTGTTGTTAGTCCTATTTCCCTCAACCTTTCTTCATAGAACAGACCCCTGAGTTGTGGAACTAACCTTGTCGCAAACCTTTGCACTTTCTCTAGTTTCTTTACGTGCTTGACCAGGTGTGGGTTCCAGACTGGTGCTGCATATTCTAGTATGGGCCTGACGTACACGGTGTACAGTGTCTTGAACTATTCCTTGTTAAGGTAACGGAACGCTAATCTTAGGTTTGCCAGTCGCCCATATGCTGCCGCAGTTATTTGGTTGATGTGTGCCTCCGGAGACGTGCTTGGCGTTATACTCACCACAAGGTCTTTCTCCTTTGCCGAGGTTTGTAGCCTTTGTCCGCCTAGCCTGTACTCTGTCAGCGGTCTTCTTTGCCCTTCTCCGATCTTCATGACTTTGCATTTGGTGGGATTGAATTCGAGAAGCCAGTTGCTAGACCAGATGTCAAGCTTGTCCAGGTCTGTTTGAAGTCCTGCTTGGTCCTCTTCCGATGTGATTCTCCTCATTAATTTCACATCATCTGCGAACAGAGACACTTCTGAGTCTATCCCGTCCGTCATGTCATTTACATATACCAAGAATAACACTTGTCCTAGGACTGACCCCTGCGGTACACCGCTCGTCACAGGAGCCCACTGTGATACTTCATCACGCACCATGACCCGTTGTTGCCTCCCTGTGAGGTATTTCCTGATCCATTCCAGTGCCCTTCCTGTTATATATGCTTGTTCTTCCAACTTCTTTACTAATCTCATGTGAGGAACTGTGTCGAAGGCCTTCCTGCAGTCCAGGAAAATGCAATCAACCCACCCTTCCCTCTCTCTTGCCTTACCTCTGTTACTTTATCATAGAACTCTAGGAGGTTTGTTGTGTGTGTATGTGTGTGTATGTGTGTGTACTCACCTAATTGTGGTTACAGGGGTCGATACTCAGCTCCTGGCCCCGTCTCTTCACTCATCGCTACTGGGTCCCCTCTCTCCCTGCTCCATGAGCTTTATCATACCTCGTCTTAAAGCTATGTATGGTTCCTGCCTCCACTACATCACTTGCTAGACTATTCCACTTCCTGACTACTCTATGGCTAAGAAATACTTCCTAACATCCCTTTGACTCATCTGAGTCTTCAACTTCCAATTGTGACACCTTGTTTCTGTGTCCCCTCTCTGGAACATCCTGTCTCTATCCACCTTGTCTATTCCACGCAGTATTTTGTATGTCGTTATCATGTCTCCCCTAACCCTCCTGTCCTCCAGTGTTGTCAGGCCGATTTCCCTTAACCTTTCTTCGTAGGACATTCCCCTTAGCTCTGGAACTAACCTTGTCGCAAACCTTTGCACTTTCACTAATTTCTTGACGTGCTTGACCAGGTATGGGTTTCAAACTGGTGCTGCGTACTCTAGTATGGGCCTGACGTACACGGTGTACAGTGTCTTGAACGATTCTTTACTAAGGTATCGGAACGCTATTCTCAGGTTTGCCAGTCGCCCGTATGCTGCAGCAGTTATCTGGTTGATATGTACTTCCGGAGACGTGCTTGGTGTTATACTCACCACAAGATCTTTCTCCTTAAGCGAGGTTTGCAGTCTTTGGCCACCTAGCCTATACTCTGTCTGCGGTCTTCTTTGCCCTTCCCCGATCTTCATGACTTTGCATTTGGCGGGGTTAAATTCGAGACGCCAGTTGCTGGACCAGGTGTCCAGCAAGTCCAGGTCTCTTTGAAGTCCTGCCTGATCATCATCTTATTTAATTCTCCTCATTAACTTCACATCATATGCGAACAGGGACACTTCTGAGTCTATGTCATTCACATATACCAAGAATAGCACTGGTCCTAGGACTGACCTCTGGGACCCTGCACGTCACAGGCGCCCACTGTGATACCTCGTCACGTACCATGACCCGTTGTTGCCTCCCTGTCAGGTATTCTCTGATCCATTGCAGTGCCCTTCCTGTTATACACGCCTGATCCTCTAGCATCTGCACTAATCTCTTGTGAGGAGCTGTGTCGAAGGCCTTCCTGCAGTCCAAGAAAATTCAATCAACCCACCCCCTCTCTCTCGTGTCTTACTTCTGTTACCTTGTCATAGAACTCCAGAAGGTTTGTGACACAGGACTTGCATTCCATGAACCCGTGCTGGTTGTCGTTTATAATCTTGTTCCGTTCCAGGTGCTCCACCACTCTCCTCCTGATAATCTTCTCCATGACTTTGCACACTATACACGTAAGTGACACTGGTCTATAGTTTAGTGCCTCGTTTCTGTCTCCTCGCTTCTGTGTGTGTGTGTACTCACTATTTGTACTCACCTATTTGTGGCTGCATTGGTCGAGACATAGCTCCTGGTCCCGCCTCTTCACTGATCGCTATTAGGTCCTCTCTCTCCCTGCTTCATGAGGGTTATCATACCTCGTCTTAAAACTATGTATGGTTCCCGCCTCCACTACATCATTTGCCAGACTATTCTACTTCCTGACAACTCTATGACTAAAGAAATACTTCCTAACTTCTCTTTGATTCATCTGAGTCTTCAACTTCCAATTGTGACCCCTTGTTTCTGTGTCCCATTTCTGGAACATCCTGTCTCTGTCCTCCTTGTCAATTCCTCGCAGTATTTGGTATGTCGTTATCATGTCTCCCTAGCATCTGTCTTTGCAAACATACAGGGTCTAAAGCCATCAAAAAAAGCATAATTCCTTACATCAAGGGACTGCTCACAGTGTCAAATGCAATGTTTGTGGCATTCACAGAGACCCACATAAAGGATCACTATAACAACGAAATATGCATCCCAGGTTATAACCTATTCAGATGCGACAGACTAAACAGGCAACAAGGGGGGGGGTTGGCCTTGTTGCAAAATGACGCGATATCTATTAGAAATAGACATCTCCAGTGAATACTAGAAATGATTGCCCTTCTAGCATCCAGCCTGTTACTGGGCTTTTGCAACAAAGTCAGTATCCTGGTCCAGTTATCCGACATATTCAATAGTCATAGGATTGGATTACAACTGATAGGGTACTAACCAAAGAATAAAATTTAATAGATTTATTAACAAAGTTAGAATATCTAGGATATCAAAGTAAATCAATTTAAATATAATCAGGATATTAATTATTATGTTAATTAGGAGGTTAGCTCCTACACTTCTCTCATAAACAATATTATTGTTCTGAAGGCATATATCTTAATAGCTCTTATGTACCATCTGGTACAATGTCAGGAATTTACAATAATTCTAGGATATATACACATATGTGTATGTGTGTGCTCCAGGTAACTCGTTAAGACTCGACTCGAACAGTGACCGACTGAATGTCTTCTCATAAACTAGCTTCTCTAACAAACTGACAATCAGAACAGCTTGATTGAACAGTAAAATGACCAATTCGCCGAAGAGCAATATAGCAAGCAACAGCAACACGGCGTCAGGAACAAGGAGATAGAAAAACGACCCTAACTGATCCTCCATAATAGTCACAAAACTCCCTTATTACTGAAACTAAGTTCAGCATAACCAAATTCCCCGAATGTGGCGGTGCACAGATGCCTCAGTGAATTAGGTCAGAAGCTATAGCCAGAGACCTGAGTTATCTCAGAGTGTCAATGTGACACACAACCCAGTAAAACGTCGAAATCACTAAGTCTAGACTATTCTCTGTGAACAGAGTTACACAGAGTCTTGAGAAGTATGTTTCATCTCACCACCGAATACATACTCTACCAGAGTCTAAATGACGAGGAAACAGGCAGAGATAAGAGCGAGGTCTTTCTCCAACGAGAGTCAGCAGGGAAGAGAGGAGGAGTAAGGAGAAGCAGTCTCCAACTCAGGTGGGATCACGCCACCGACTGACTGCCCAGCAACTCCAGAGAAGCCGGAGGTATAACAAGCGAAGTGCTGTTAGCGAGGTAGTTTGCCAACTCACGGGCTGCTACTCAACACTCTCGAACAAAGGCATAAAATAAACGATTTAGCTATTATCGAAAATATTAGCAATATAAAATTATAAGAAATGAAAATATACTTATAATACATCATATCAACATTGTGGCCCATTCTGGGGTCGCAATAGGCCTGTACGTCACAGAGTCGCTCATTTGCTCAGAACTACAGAACTACTAAACACCTCAAATGATGTAGTTTTGGTGGTAAAGACTGAAAACCAAAACATTGTCATTGTGGTGGTATACAAGCCTCCAGACGCAACTTCCCAGCAATTCCAAGAGCAGCTTTTGAGAATTGAGCACTGTCTGGAAAATCTCCCAACTCCTGCCCCAAACATCTTACTACTAGGAGATTTCAACTTGAGACACCTAAAATTGAGGAGTATAGCAAACAATGATTTAGCAGAGATCACCCCAGGAGGCAGCGCAGATGAAAATTCACACACACACACACGAACTATTAAATGTCTGCACCAAATTCAACTTAAACCAGCAAATATTAGAGCTTACAAGACTAGAAAATACGCTGGACCTCATCTTCACTAACAACGATGATCTGATATGGAATATAACTGTATCAAAGACAATACACTCAGATCCCAACATAATAGAGGTACAGACATGTATGCACAGGGCTCCTGATCAACAAAATGTGATCAGTCAGAAAGGTCTCTTCACAAAATTCAATTTTAATAACAAAAACATACAATGGGATCAAGTCAACCATGTCCTAAATGAAACATGCTGGGAAGATATCCTAAACAACATGGATCTAAACAGTTGTCTAGAAAAAATGAACTCTGTGGTTCTTGAGATCTGCTCAAGACATATTCAATTAAGAAAGAGAAGATGTAAACTAGAAAGAGAGAGACACTCCCTATACAGACGAAGGCAAAGAGTCACAGAGCTGCTGAGAGGGACCAATATATCTGAAATACGTAGATAGGCAATGGTCAATGAAATTGCAAATATCGAACTTAAACTGAAGGAATCTTACAGGAGACAAGAATCACAAAAAGAACTAAAAGCCATAAAGGAAACTATAAAAAAAAAATAATTCTTATCTTATGCCAAATCTAAGGGAAAAACAATATCCAGTATTGGACCTCTGCTTAGGCGGGATGGGACATACACAGATGACAGCCAAGAAATGAATGAGATATTAAAGTCCCAATACGACTCAGTGTTCAGCGAGCCGCTGTCCAGACTAAGGGTCGACAATCCAAATGAATTCTTTATGAACGAAACGCAAAATTTGGTCATCTCAAAAATCTCGGATATTATTCTAACTCCACAAGACTTTAAAAAGACAATAAATGACATGCCTATGCACTCTGCCCCAGGCCCAGACTCATGGAACTCCATGTTCATCAAGAATTGCAAGAAGCTCCTATCGCATGCTTTCAGCATTCTATGGAGAGGGAGCATGGACACAGGTGTCATCCCACACACACTAAAACCAAAAGACATAGCCCCACTCCACAAGGGTGGCAGTAAAGCAGTTGCAAAGAACTACAGACCGATAGCACTAACATCCCATATCATAAAAATCTTTGAGAGGGTTCTAAGAAGCATATCAATTACACAACCCAGGGCAACACGGGTTTAGAGCAGGTCGCTCCTGCCTGTCCCAGCTTCTGGATCACTATGACAGGATCGCTCCCATTCTAATTCTCATCCTCATTTCTGACATAGACAGAGATGTAAGCCATAGCTCTGTGTCTTCCTTTGCGGATGACACCCGTATTGCTATGGCAATGACCTCCATTGAAGACATTGCAAAACTCCAAGCGGACATCAACCAAATCTCCAAATGAGCCACTCAAAAATATGAAGTTCAACGAGGAGAAATTTCAACTACTTAGATATGAAAAACTTTAGGAAATAAAAAATGTATCAAGGTATACGACAAATTCTAACCATACAATAGAGCGAAAAAGAAAGGTGAAGGACTTGGGAGTGATAATGTCAGAGGATCTCGCCTTTGAAGACCACAACAATGTATCTACCTCATCGGCTAGGAAAATGATAGGATGGATAATAAGAACCTTCAAAACTTGGGACGCCAAGCCCATGATGACACCCTTCAAATCACTTGTTCTCTCTAGGCTGGAATACTGCTGTACACTAACGGCCCCCTTCAAGGCTGGCGACATTGCAGACCTGAGAGTGTACAAAGAACTTTCACAGCACACATAAGTACAATAAAGCACATAAATTACTGGGAACGGTTGAAGGTCCTTGATCTGTATTCCCTGGAACGCAGGCGAGAGAGATACATGATAATATACACTTGGAAGGTCCTGGAGGGATTGGTACCAAACCTGCAAACGAAAATCACTCCCTACGAAAGCAAAAGACTCGGCAGGAGATTTTCCCGATGAAAAGCAGGGGCGCCACGAGTACAATGAGAGACAACACCATAAGTGTCCGGGGCCCAAGACTGTTCAACTGCCTCCCACCATACATTACGGGGATTAACAATAGACCCCTGGCTGTCTTCAAGAAGGCACTGGAAAGGCACCTAAAGTCAGTACCCGACCAACTTGGCTGTGGTTTGTACGTCAGTTTGCGTGTGGCCGGCAGTAACAACCTGGTTGATCAGACCCTGATCCACCATGAAGCCTGGTCTCACACCGAGCCGCGGGGACATTGACCCGGTATACCCTCCTGCCCTCCAGTGTCGTCAAGCCGATACTGTGTATGTGTTATAAATGTTGTGCATAACCAGGAGCTTTCCATAAAGTATGCCAAAAATGTTAACTATAATTCTATTATACAAGTTGTAGAAATAAAGATTATTATTAATGTGATAATAATAGTAATAATAATTATAATTATTACATAGCAAAAATTTGGTAAACACACACACACGGGCCAGGAGCTGCGAATCAACCCCTTCTACCACAAATAGGTGAGTACACACACACACACACACATATAAGTAGGCGAGTACACACAGCGAAGTAGAAGCCTTGGCAAGAGAGTGGCTTACAGGGATGATGTGGTGATCCCGGCGGCGGTAGTCTGGGCACGGTGCCCACACTCACACGCCCACAGCAACACCATCAAGATTTTGGGGTGGGAGAGAGTTAGGAAAAAAAGGGCCAAACTTAGCTAAAACAATTACTGTAGTTGAAAGGATGTTAGGTGAGGTTTCTAAGTTATTTTTTTTTTATTGCCGAAACATTTCGCCGGCTCAAGCCTCTTCAGTCTATACACAGAGGGGACTTCAATATTGGAGAGGTAGGTATGAAGGTGAGCAACTTAAATTACTTCTTCAAGGCTCAGGGATTGATCACCTCATTAGTTTTGTTTATAATGTCGCACAGCCTAAACCCTGCTAGTGGGTATGAGCAAACCTGCGGCAAAGGTTGTTTGTGCTGGCTTTCATGGGGAATGAATTACAGAAAAAACACAAATAAACAAACATTCACATAAGTATATAAAAAGATTAAGATTTCATTCTGTTCTATATACAAATTGTATATAGAACATTTTACCCACATATCCCGCACATAGGAGTGAGAAGCTTATGACGACGTTTCGGTCCGATTTGGACCATTTACAAGTCACATTTTATTTAGGCTTTTACATTTTAAAAGAGTGATATGAAACTGCCTTTTCATTATTTCGTGCCAACATCTGTACTGAGGATTTACTAGTAGAACTAAAGGCATTTCTATACACAACAACACTCTTCTTAAATACTCAAAATATACAACAGCATTTTTCGATTAGCCTTCTAATTGGCGTATGTGGGTCACTGCGTAATATGAATCGATCAATATGTATGACAGTGTCAAATTCAATTTATCATTAACTTATGGTACACACTATGATTGATATAACTGTAATTTGTCAGAGATTAAAACATTTGACTCTAGACACTGTGAATGAAGAGATTAAGTGAGAGAGATCAACTCGCCTTCCGAACAGGTGTACAGTTATAGTGAAAAGAAAAGCTACGTCTTGTCTCCTGTAGAGAAAATCTGATGAGTCTGTTGGTTTTGACACCTGTCAAGATGAGTAACAGGTGAGGTTGGAGGTAGGAAAGGAGAGAGTAACCTGCGACTATGGGACTTAACAATCTTTTTCCACCTAAATAATATTACATAATTCATAGGGCCACTGAGAGTGAACCTATGAATAATATATTTAACTTCAAAGAAAATTCTCAAATCTAATTGAATATATCTCCGAAGACTATCAATAACTAGTGTTATATCAATTTAGCAATGAAAAATTAAATCTTTGTATACAAGATATAATGCTAGCAATAACAAATTAAAAACTTGTTTAGTATTCATCTGCATAAACTTATAACACGTGGTTAAGTATTTAAAATACTATCTGATGTAAATTTCGCCAATGAGTCACTGACTTTAGTTACATATAAAGTCCACTCCGAGATGAAGGCCAGACATCCCCAAGGCCCAGCGACCCAGGACTGACAGCAGATGTATGTAAACATGACTTTGAGCAACGGAGTATGTCCCACCAGACGTAAACATACCACACTCACTCACAGGTCGTACCTGGAAAAGCGGCGGAGTATAGGGCAAGGGGTTGTATGTCAACAAAAATGACCTTGAAGGGGACGAAATGTTTGTAAACACATAAGGAGGGGAAGGAAGAAGAGAGTTTCTTCATAAATATTAAATTTATACTTCGGAGACGGAAGTCTCAACAGGCGCTAGTACCACATTCACTCACTCCGCCACGCTCACGTACACACACACTCGGGGCCAGGAACTGTGATTTGACCCCTGCAGCCACATAAGTGAGTACTCTCTCTCCTCCCCAACCTCACACATACATATTCTACCACTACACAAACACATTCACACTCCCACCACCACCACAGTCCACAAAGGATATCGATCGATACCACATGACGAGGCTAAATCTTTCAAATCCCCATGTGTTAGTAGCATCATATATATTAAAAAATAACCTTTCTAATGGAACAACTTAGACTCCTTACATAACATCTTACACATACTAAACTTAGATACAATGTTACTATTTGTGTCTGATAGTATTATCTATGGTTTCTCTGGCCTCGGTTGGAAAATGTTTATGAATATGATTTGAATGATGGCCACCTAGGCAACCTAACACACATCAAATACACCTAGGTACGTACACACACACAGGAGCCATACATAGTTTTAAGACGAGGTTTAATAAAGCTCATGGAGCAGGGAGAGGACCTAGTAGCGATCAGTGAAGAGGCGGGGAATAAGTAAGTTTATTCAGGTATACACAAATACAGTTACATAGATTATCATACATAACAGCATATATGTAGAGAACCTAGGATAACCCAAAAAAGTCAAAGTGACTTATTTTCATTAGGGTCCTATTAATACCTTATTATTATACTAAGAAGATAATATCTTATTATTATACTATAAAGGATATATACTAGGAATAAGATAAAAATAGTTATTTACATTTACCTGTGTGTTAGCTAAAAAATAAAAAAATCATTCTTCTCCCTTTCTGTCGCTACATTCAATAGGTACCTTTTGGCTCTCTTCTTGAACTGGCTCATGCTATGACTGGCTTTGACATGTGCAGGCAGTCTGTTCCATTCCTTTACTGCTGTACAATAAAAGGTGTTTGAAGCCTGGCCACTGACTGTGGGTACTACAAAGTTTTGCTCTCTACCCCTAGTACTATGATTGCTTTGGTTCCCAGCCTTGACAAAATTGGCAACAAGATATTCTGGACACTGAGCAATTTTATAAACTTGATTTAACTTCAGCTGTTTTACTCTGTCTTCAACATTCAGCATATCCAATTGTTGTAATTCATCCTAGCCTATATGTTCTCTTGGACCCAGGTCCAGGATGAATCTTACCATTTTGTTCTCTGTGATTTGCAGTTTATCTTTCAGTTTTTTGTAAAGGTAGAGTACCATGAAGAGTAAGTGTAGTCCATATGACATTGTATAAGGGCTAGACATAGGATCCTGAGAGCCTCAGTAGGTAGACATTGCATGTCTGTAGAGGAACTTCAGTCTGGCATTCGCTTTCTTTACTACACTGTTCCCTATCAGTTCTTCTGACATGCATGGGTCAAAGGGGATTCCCAGATATTTTACTGAGGAAACTGAAGCGATGGGTTCCCCATTATACCGGACATTAAAATTATTTACCCTTCTCAGTTTATATTTCGTGCCAAAGAGTATGGCTTCCGTTTTCCCGAGGTGTAACGACAGTTTGTTGTCTACTAACCATTTGCTGCAGGACTCCAGTTCCAGTGTTATTACATTAGCTATATCTTGTGGGTCTTTACCTGACACTAACAGAGCACTGTCATCCGCATACAGTAGGAGCTTGCACTTGACACTGATGAACATGTCGTTTACATAACTTAGAAATAATAAGGGACCCAGAATACTACCTTGGGGAACTCCACATGCTATCGGCAGGGGTTCTGATTCAGTTTTGTTGATTTTGACAATTTTTTCCTATTGCTAAATTAGGACTTAAACCAGTCTATGGAACCTATGCCGATAAATTGAAGTTTCTTACATAATATATTGTGGTTGACAGTATCGAAGGCCTTTTGCAAGTCTATGGTTACCATTCCTATGAGGTTCCCTATCGACATTTCAGTTCTCATGTAATCCATCAGATTAATTAGGGAGGTGTCGGTTGAGTAAGAGCTCCTAAAGCCTGATTAGTAACTATGAAGAATATTGTTGTCATTAAGATACTTAACTACTTGACAGTACACCGCCCTCTCTAGAATTTTGGATATTACACTGAGTATACTAACAGGCCTATAGTTGCTGACATCAGACCTACTATTTTTCTTGAAGATAGGATTAACTGGCCTCCTTGAACCCCTCTGGTACGGTATTAGTGGTTATGGACAAATTTATTATGTGAGCAATGGGGATTGGCATTCAGAGGCACCATCTTTTAGGAACTTATACGGGATGTTATCTGAGCTGGTGCTCTTAGTTGGGTTTAACCTGCTTAGTTCTTTTTGCACGAAGTCATGAGATACACTTACTAGTTGACATCTGTTTGGGGTTACCCCTTTACTGGTATAGTATGTTTTAAACTTATCAGAGTCTGTGTTAAAGGTATCTGATGCGACAGTTAAAGGTGTTGATGGGACATTTGTGTAGTATGAATTAAAACAATTTGTCACTTTAATTGTTTCGTGGCATACCTCATTATCGATATTTAATACTATGTTAGATCTATCTACTGGTTCATGGCTATACCACAACTGTTTTAGTTGTTGCCAGAGCTTTCTAGGGTTATTCTTGTTCTCTTCGATTTTTGAGCAATATTGCCTTGCCTTTGCGCCTTTTATAAGCCTCTGCACTCTGTTCCTCACCCTTTGGAATTCATTTAGCGCTGCAATATCCTGTCTGTTTGCCTTAAATCTTTTTAACAACTGGTCTCTGAATTTCATATTATCTAATATCTCAGTAGCCATCCAGGGTTCAGTTCTTCGTTTAATTCTAACCTCTTTAACTGGTGCAATATTATCAAGAATGGCAGTGAACATTGTTTTGAATTTTTCCCAGGCATCATTTACGTCCGTGCAACTTGTTATCACTGTCCAGTCACAATTGTGTAGTCTATTTACCAGTGTTTCTTTACTGTAGTTTCTAGTTGACCTCATTTTTATTATCCTGTGCAGGCCCGTTCCTTAGTGATGATCACTAAGACCTGTGGTAATGACGCCTGACTAACTAATGTTCTCAGAGCGGTTACAAAGCATGTGGTCAATTAGGGTGGCTGAGAACTGTGTGATCCGGGTTGGTGTATTAATTAGTTGAGTGTAACTATTTAAACCCAGAATTTGCTTATACCTTTTACATAGCCCGTTATTTTGCTGTTGAAAACAGATATTGAAGTCTCCCAGTATTACTGTCTCGCAATTGTTATCCAGTCCGGACAAGACTCTCGAAAAGTCTTCTAAGAACTGGTCATGGGTGGGAGGGCGGTAACTAGGTCCTACTAAGATGGGTTTGGTCTTGGGAAGCAGCACTTCAAACCATAGAACCTCCAGCAGCTATGACTCGACACTTGCAACCACAAATAGGTGAGTAAAAATAGGTAAGTATACACACACCACGGGGCCAAGAGCTGTGAATCGACCCCTGCAATTACAACTAGGTAAGTACACACAATAAACACTCCTAGGTAAATTATACACCTACTTGCTCACACCACCAAAGACATATTCTTAAATGTCAAATGTATCAGATTTACCAAGCTAACTATACAGTGTTATGTTTGAGGATGTTGCAGGAACGTGATGGTAGGGATCTTAGAAAGTTCGGGAAGGTTATGTCGTCTCACCTTGGAACGGGTCAATTTTGTGGTCCGTGAGACAGTTCGAACCCGAAACAAG
>WNWK01049584.1:0-13151 GCA_009830355.1 Cherax destructor
AGAAGTAGTGGAGGCACGCTGCATACATAGTTTTAAGAACAGATATGACAGGGCCCACGAGACCTTGGAGCTGAGACTCAACCCGTGCAAGAAATTATCAAGAAGGCTGCGTAGAACTGAACTGCGGACTGAAGGAAGTATTCTCGGAGGAAATATAGATATTATCAGAGTCAAAGATGAACATTACACCAATGAGTACTGACACACAACAGACGAGATTACGAAATTAGTAAGCTGGCTACCTCGAAGGCAACAGAACCAAACATTAACATTCCGTGGGTTCTGAAAGAGGGAACAGCAGTAACTGAACTGAAACAAAGCAACTGATAGATGTCCTTAAGACAGCAGACACAGTCCCAGTATTTAAGAGCCAGGACAGGTAACATTAAACTACAGGCACTGTCACTGCCATGCATAATATGTAAGGTTATGGAGAGCATGATCAAGGAAAGAGCAATGCAGCACCTGCTTTTATAGATGGTAAATCTGGTCTCACAAATCTGTCGGAGTTATATAACGAGGTAACATAAACGAGGCAAGAGAGAGAGTGGGAATGCATTTTTTTGGACTATAAGTAGGTTTTTGACACGGTCCCTCATACCAGACTGGGACAAAAGCTAGAGGAGCGACTAGGAATAAACAACACGTAAGGCACTACAGTGGATCAAGCATTTCCTAACAGGAAGGAAATGAAGAGTGTTCGGGAAGAGGTGTCAGATTGGGCAAGAGTGACAAGTGGTATTCCCCAAGGATCAATACTGCGACCAGTGCTATTTTTCGTGTATGAACGACTTGCTGTTAGTGGATGACGTGAAACGAAAGAGAGAAACAAACAGGAAGGGGACAAGGAAAGTCTTTAAACAAACTAGGATATCTTACAGGAATGGTATGAAAAGTGGTTATTGGAAACCAACCCCAGAAAATGATAAGCTATGGAAACTGGGAAAGGGCAAAGATGACAAGACACTGAATTCAAGGCAAAGTTGCGAACCTCACTCAAGAACAATAAACTCGGTGTGAGCACACATCAAACTCTGAAGCAAGTGCGTGTCTGGCAAATCTTAGATTAGCTTTCAGGAGTCTCAACAAGAAATAATTCGTCACACTAAATATGACATATGTCAAGCCCATCTTAGAGTAAGCCACATGGGTATGGAGCTGACACTTGATCAAGCACGTCAAGAAAGCGAAAAAGTGCAGAGATTTGCAACGAGACTAGTCCCGGATTTAAGGAGACACTAAAGAAGCTGAAAATTATGATATTAGAGGACATAAGGACCAGGGAAGCCATGACGTCGTGCAAAATACTGGGAAGAAGTAATAGAGTGGACAGGAACAGGCTGTTCGGGATGCAGACAAACTGCACAAAGCCGACAAATGGATGCAGAGAGACACTTTATTGAGATGTTTCGCCCGCGGAACGGGATTCTTTAGTCAATACACAGAGGTGAGATCACTGTGAGGTGCACTGCCAGATGGTAGCACTGCCAGATTGTAGCACAGCATGAGTTGTCCAGCTGGACGTCCTTCCAAGACATCTGGTGTGCAGCCTGGTCACTACGCATCACTCAGTCGTTATATATATGGTGAGTCCTGCTGAGGGACTGATTACCCGTCTTTTGTATATAGTTCTACAGTCTTCCCATTGTGTCGTTGAATTTGTATTGATAAATCCACTGGATGGTGAAACGTCTACAGTTAAAGATACCCAGATGCTGCACATGTGTCTTCTCCTGTGGTGTGGCAGGAAAGATGCTGCTTCTTTCTGTGTTATTCTCTGGTGTCGGTAAAGTGAGGATTTTGTATGCACGATCCCTGCAGTCCCGGATGACGCGTGAAGGAACTTTCAGCATCCAGAAGATATTTTTAAGAATGTTACACTCTTCCTTCAGATACTGAAGACTGCAGATCCTGTAGCCACGTCATGTCAAGTAGCGTTGGGAGCAACAGTGTATCATGTCATTCTCATCACTCGGCTCTCGGTATTCCTTGAATCTGAAGAGGCTGTTTTGTTGAATGAGAAGAATGTCAATGAAAGAAAGGTGGCTTCCTCTGCTAGGGTGAATTAAATAGACAGATCAACACTGTTGAGGCTGTTCTGAGGTTGCATATGTGGAGTCTTTCGGAGCATTGAGAAGAATATTGATAAGCCGTAGAGTTGATATTAGCGTCATATTCAAGTATTTTGTCCTGTCTCCAAACAATAAACTCTCCTCCCTCTCCCCTCCTCGCTATCTTCCATACGCCAACAAGACTCTTCAATAAATAAATCGCCGGGTCCTGATGAGCTTTTTGCAAGGGTTCTTAAGGAATGCAAAATGGAACTCTGTGAACCAATATCTAACATTTTTAATTTATCTCTTCAAACAGGTGTAGTGTCTGATATGTGGAAGAGGGCTAATGTAATTCCTATTTTTAAAGCAGGGGACAAGTCACTACCGTCAAATTACCGCCCAATAAGCCTGACCTCAATTGTAGGCAAATTACTAGAGTCAATTATAGCCGATATTATTAGAAGCCATCTAGATAACCATAATTTGATTAATGATACTCAGCATGGATTCACGAGGGACCGTTCCTGCCTATCTAATTTATTAACCTTCTTCACTAAAGATTTTGAGGCTGTTGATCACGATAAAGAATTCGATATTGTTTATTTAGACTTTAGTAAGGCTTTTGATAGAGTACCGCACCAGAGACTGTTAAAGAAAGTGGCAGCTCATGGCATTGGGGGAAAAGTGCTGTCATGGATCGAGTCATGGCTCACCAGTAGGAAGCAGAGAGTGTGCATAAATGGGGTTAAATCCGAATGGGGACTTGTAACAAGTGGAGTTCCACAGGGATCAGTCTTAGGCCCATTGTTATTTATAATATATATCAATGACCTTGACGAGGGAATTACTAGTGATATGAGCAAATTCGCCGACGACACGAAGATAGGTAGGATAATTGATTCAAACATAGATGTCATAGAACTTCAGGAAGATTTAGACAAACTTAATTCGTGGTCAGAAAAGTGGCAGATGCAGTTCAATGTAGATAAATGCAAGGTTCTGAAGCTCGGAGTGTCCATAACCCAAGCACTTATAAGTTAAATAACGTAGAACTTAGCCATACAGATTGCGAGAAGGACTTGGGGGTGATGGTAAGCAGCAACCTTAAACCAAGACAGCAATGCCTAAGCGTACGTAATAAGGCAAATAGATTACTGGGATTTATATCAAGAAGTGTTAGCAACAGAAGTCCAGAGGTTATATTACAGCTTTATACATCATTAGTAAGGCCTCACCTTGATTACGCGGCTCAGTTTTGGTCTCCATATTACAGAATGGATATAAATTCGTTAGAAAACATTCAGCGTAGAATGACTAAATTAATACATAGCATTAGAAATCTTCCTTACGAAGAAAGATTGAAGACCCTTAAATTACATTCACTTGTAAGACGTAGAAAGAGGGGAGACATGATCGAGGTATACAAGTGGAAAATGGGTATTAACAAAGGGGATATAAATAAGGTCTTGAGGATATCTCTCCAAGAGAGAACCCGCAATAATGGATTCAAGTTAGATAAGTTTAGATTTAGAAAGGATATAGGAAAGTATTGGTTTGGAAATAGGGTAGTTGATGAGTGGAACAGTCTGCCTAGTAGGGTTATTGAAGCAAGGACCTTGGGTAGTTTTAAATTTAGGTTGGATAAATTCATGAGTGAGAGGGGTTGGACTTGAGTGGGACTCTCAAATGAGTGAATGAAATTGCCAAAGCTTATTTCCTGGGTAGCATTGAAAATTGGACTGAGCAAGTGTGAGTGGGAGGGGCTGGGTTTGACTAGTGTCGTGAGTACAGGAGTAAATTCTTAGGTAGTGGTGGTTTTGATAAGGACCTGCCTTGTATGGGCCAGTAGGCCTTCTGCAGTGTTCCTCCATTCTTATGTTCTTATGTTCCTAAAGGTAAAAGTGATTTAGGTACAGTGAAGCCATGGCACTGCTTTGGATATGATATTGGTAAATCTCTCCAGTGACTCCATAAACACATTCGCCAGAATGGCACTGATCGGTGAGGTCATGGCCATGCCGAAATTTTGTCTATAAAAGAAACTGCCGAAAAAAAAAGTTCACACAGGGCGCAGTTAATTTCACAAAGTCTTAGCAAGAGTGACACAGGTGTTGCCACTGGCACATCCAGCGTCATCCAAGACCTGACCAGCTGGGCAGAAAGACAACCGCCAGGTGTGTACATCATTTCATGAGGCGACTGTGATCAGAATCACGTGGGAGAGATCTGCAGCCGACAGATCAGATTACAAGAACACCAGCATGCCAGGAAGGCTCTCATGTATATCTCCTGCGTGATACATAGGGACCAGACCTGCACACCTGATGTCTGGGAAGGACGAATACCTGGTCATTAAGGAGGAAAAGTAAACAAAGCACTATGCGAACCGTTGTTGACTGCGTTTCGCTCACACAGTGCATGTCCTTCTCAAATCCAACTTTTCAACATTCTCCATCCGACTCTTCACATCACTATGCTCCGTATATATACTCATGTACTCTCTGCTCAGGTAGATCTGTTTGTGACTTGATACAACCCACTGTGTGGGCGAAACAGTCAATAAAGGATAGCACTATACTGCATTTGTGTCTATTTTTCCATCGTGTTGGTATATTGTACCATTTATTTACATGGTCTTTCAGAAAATGGACGCAGATGCCTGGAAGCTGCGCTAACCTGCACACAAAATGCAATCCATGAAAAAAATGAACTTTCAGTTTAGCAAAACCTGCAACAGAACTCATAAGTGAATGAAAGGTTCAGAGAACCGACGAGTTGGTAAATTTCATTCACATCCTGTCTGACACTGCAACATCTTGGTATCTTAATACAGGGATTTCTTCGCTTGCCTATTCCTTGGGCACGACCTACTTAACATAGAACATAAAGTGACAGCCTCCTCAACTGCTGCAGTCCTTCCCTGTCTACAGTAATATAGCTCCCATTCTCAATGCTGTTATTCTTCAAGATTATGGACTGACAACATCGACTCATTGAGGGTACTGACAACCTCACACTCCTCCTGCATTCTTCACGAATTTTCCTTTTAGCTATGTAGACTAGTTGATGAAGAACCACTGTGTGAGGTCGAAACTGCTTTCCTCAATAAAGGATGCAACAAAGATTGACTACAAAAGCATTTTCCTTGTATGGATGATGACCATCAATTAGCAACAGTCCATAAGCACTTATAAGTTAAATAACGTAGAACTTAGCCATACAGATTGCGAGAAGGACTTGGGGTGATGGTAAGCAGCAACCTTAAACCAAGACAGCAATGCCTAAGCGTACGTAATAAGGCAAATAGATTACTGGGATTTATATCAAGAAGTGTTAGCAACAGAAGTCCAGAGGTTATATTACAGCTTTATACATCATTAGTAAGGCCTCACCTAGATTACGCAGCTCAGTTCTGGTCTCCATATTACAGAATGGACATAAATTCGTTAGAAAACATTCAGCGTAGAATGACTAAATTAATACATAGCATTAGAAATCTTCCTTACGAAGAAAGATTAAAGACCCTTAAATTACATTCACTTGTAAGACGTAGAATGAGGGAGACATGATGAGGTATACAAGTGGAAAATGGAGTATTAACAAAGGGGATATAAATAAGTCTTGAGGATATCTCTCAAGAGAGAACCCGCAATAATGGATTCAAGTTAGATAAGTTTAGATTTAGAAAGGATATAGGAAAGTATTGGTTTGGAAATAGGGTAGTTGATGAGTGGAACAGTCTGCCTAGTAGGGTTATTGAAGCAAGGACCTTGGGTAGTTTTAAATTTAGGTTGGATAAATTCATGAGTGAAAGGGGTTGGATTTGAGTGGGAATTGCACATGAGTAAATAAAATTATCAAAGCTTATTTCTTGGGTAGCATTGAAAATTAGGTTGAACAAATATTCTGTTAGTGGGATGGAATGTGAAGGACCTGCCTAGAATGGGCCAACAGGCCTGCTGCAGTGTTCCTCCTTTCTTATGTTCTTATGTGTCTAATTTACCAGAACTAATAAGGTCATCGGAAGGACGGGTAGGAGTCCTGCAGTGCTTCCATATCGCAATTCACCTCACGCATTGACCTCGCTGATCCGGCCACTCACCTCACTACTCTTGTTTACATTTGCTTGTTGCACAGCCCTGGGTACTGACTGAAGCCTGTGGCACAGTCGAAACTTCTAAACGAAGTTTCTCTCTGCAATTGTGTCTTTTCCATCCGTGTTTGAGAGGCAGGAAATAGGAAAACGAAAATACAGTTGGAAATGAAAAGTACCGATGAGTCACAGGGATACTGCGAAATATTTCTTCAGCCTAAGAGTGGACGAGAAGAGAAAAGATCCGGATAATAAATTGGTAGATGCACGAAGCCATTAGAGAATGAACCCAGCAGCAGCTAGCTAAGAGATGGAGCCAGGAGTTGAGACTCCACTCCAGTGAATACACACATATCTGCACAGTTCCAAAAAGAGATGAATAGCGGACTGCATATTCTTAGGCTGCAAGGAAGCATTCCAGAAGGCAGTGCAAGAAAGACATGAACAATAACGATAAGAGAAGCGGAGGTAACTGTTACAGTGGATCAATGAACACTTGAGACACAGAGGGCAAAGTGATGGTCCGGAGAAAATTATCTGGAAACAAATGGTATAAAATACCGACACAATGGAAAAATAAACACATAAGCAGTATAATGTGATCCTTTATTGACAACGTTTCGCCCACGCAGTGGGTTTTATCTAGTCACAAACAGATCTACCTGAATAAAAGACCTTGGGTAGTTTTAAATTTAGGTTGGATAAATTCATGAGTGAAAGGGGTTGGATTTGATTGGGAATTGCACATGAGTAAATAAAATTATCAAAGCTTATTTCTTGGGTAGCATTGAAAATTAGGTTGAACAAATATTCTGTTAGTGGGATGGAATGTGAAGGACCTGCCTAGTATGGGCCAACAGGCCTGCTGCAGTGTTCCTCCTTTCTTATGTTCTTATGTTCTTATGATTATTTATAGAATTTAGTCAGGTGGAGAATGCTGCATGTGACAGTATTCAAAGTTGGGTGATAGTTTAAAACCTTGGGTAACTTAAAAGGAGATTGGACAAGTATATGGGTAGACCTTCTGCAATGTTCCATTCTTAAGTTCTATGTGGGATAGCGATGAAGAAGATTCTTGGCAATAGGTTCAGCTATGTTGTAGAAGCCGTTGTTCTGGTTGAAGTTGTTGGATATGCAGATAAGTGATGAACATAAGAACATAAGAAAGGAGGAACACTGCAGCAGGCCTGTTGGCCCATACTAGGCAGGTCCTTCACAATCCATCCCACTAACAGAATATTTGCTCAACCCAATTTTCAAAGCTACCCAAGAAATAAGCTTTGACAATTCTACCCACTCATGCGCGAGTCCCACTCAAATCCAACCCCTCTCACTCATGAATTTATCCAACCTAAATTTGAAACTACCCAAGGTCCTAGCTTCAATAACCCTACTAGGCAGACTGTTCCACTCATCAACTACCCTATTTCCAAACCAATACTTTCCTATATCCTTTCTAAATCTAAACTTATCTAACTTGAATCCATTATTGCGGGTTCTCTCTTGGAGAGATATCCTCAAGACCTTATTTATATCCCCTTTGTTAATACCCATTTTCCACTTGTATACCTCGATCATGTCTCCCCTCATTCTACGTCTTACAAGTGAATGTAATTTTAGGGTCTTCAATCTTTCTTCGTAAGGAAGATTTCTAATGCTATGTATTAATTTAGTCATTCTACGCTGAATGTTTTCTAACGAATTTATGTCCATTCTGTAATATGGAGACCAGAACTGAGCTGCGTAATCTAGGTGAGGCCTTACTAATGATGTATAAAGCTGTAATATAACCTCTGGACTTCTGTTGCTAACACTTCTTGATATAAATCCCAGTAATCTATTTGCCTTATTACGTACGCTTAGGCATTGCTGTCTTGGTTTAAGGTTGCTGCTTACCATCACCCCCAAGTCCTTCTCGCAATCTGTATGGCTAAGTTCTACGTTATTTAACTTATAAGTGCTTGGGTTATGGACACTCCCGAGCTTCAGAACCTTGCATTTATCTACATTGAACTGCATCTGCCACTTTTCTGACCACGAATTAAGTTTGTCTAAATCTTCCTGAAGTTCTATGACATCTATGTTTGAATCAATTATCCTACCTATCTTCGTGTCGTCGGCGAATTTGCTCATATCACTAGTAATTCCCTCATCAAGGTCATTGATATATATTATAAATAACAATGGGCCTAAGACTGATCCCTGTGGAACACCACTTGTTACAAGTCCCCATTCGGATTTAACCCCATTTATGCACACTCTCTGCTTCCTATTGGTGAGCCATGACTCGATCCATGACAGCACTTTTCCCCAATGCCATGAGCTGCCACTTTCTTTAACAGTCTCTGGTGCGGTACTCTATCAAAAGCCTTACTAAAGTCTAAATAAACAATATCGAATTCTTTATCGTGATCAACAGCCTCAAAAGCTTTACTGAAGAAGGTTAATAAATTAGATAGGCAGGAACGGCCCCTCGTGAATCCATGCTGGGTATCATTAATCAAATTATGGTTATCTAGATGGCTTCTAATAATATCAGCTATAATTGACTCTAGTAATTTGCCTACAATTGAGGTCAGGCTTATTGGGCGGTAGTTTGACGGTAGTGACTTGTCCCCTGCTTTAAAAATAGGAATTACATTAGCCATCTTCCACATATACAGGATTTTTCGGTATTGAGTGTTGTCTTCTCTGGCGATGAGTCTTGCGTTTCTGTAGTTGATTAAATGGTTGTGTGAATTTCGGTGTTGAACACAGGCATTCCTTGAGTCGTCAGATCTGCCTGCGTACTGGTGTTCTGAAATACGTGTTTGGAGGTCTCTGGATGTTTCGCCGACGTATAATTTGCTGCAGTCATTACAAGGGATTGTGTATACCCCTGCAGTAGATTGAAGTTTGTCCTGTCTGTTACTGGTAATGTCATTGATGGTGGTGGATGTGGAGGTAGATACTCGGAATGAGGTATTGGAAAAAAAAGGTTGGAAACGTGTTTGGCAATGGAGTTGATGGGAAGGACTATGAATCTTTCCTCTGCAGTGTCTTCTCTGGGTGTGTTGAAGATGTTTAATGCCCGTCGTCTGCAGTCTCTAATAAAGTGACGAGGATAGTGAAGTTTAGAAAAAAACTTGTTCAATAAGAGAGCATTCTTCCTCAAGGAACTCACTGCTGCAGATTCTGAGTGCGCGCAGGAAAAAGCCTATAATTACACCACGTTTAGTCTTGGTGTCGTGGTGAGAGTAGAAGTGGAGAAGATCGTGTTGGTTGGTAGGTTTTCGATAGACTTTAAAACGAAGTTCATGGTCAGCTTTGCAGAGAAGAACATCAAGGAAAGGAAGAGTGTTGTCGACTTCTTCTTCTAGTGTGAACTGGATTGATGGGTCGACCTGGTTGAGTTCGTGTTGGAGAGCTTGAACGTTGAAGCGTCTGGGAGTTATGATGAGAATGTCGTCAACATAACGGAGCCAGGTGACAGAAGAGGCAATAATAGTAGAAAAACGCTCGGCTTCCAGATGTTCCATATATAGGTTCGCAAGGACGGCACTAAGTGGCGATCCCATGGGTAGTCCAAAAGTTTGCTGAAAGAGTTGATTTTCGAAAGAGAAACATGTAAAGTCCACACATAGTTCAACAAGGTCGATGAAATCACTGGCTGGAAGAGGAAGATCAAGCGAGTCGTCAATTTTCCTGCGTAAGAGATCGATAGCTTGTGTAGTAGGTACTTTGGTGAATAGGGATGTTACATCAAGGCTGGAGAGTTTCTTGTTTCTGATGTTGATGTTGCGAATGCGATTGAGAAGGTCACCAGAGTGTTTGAGATGTGCTGGACTGATGGTGCCCAAAAGTTTGGAGAGGTGTTTAGCGAGAATTCATGAGAGTTTGTGGTGAGCACTGCTGCAGTCATTACAATCCCTTGTAATGACTGCAGCAAATTATACGTCGGTGAAACATCCAGAGACCTCCAAACACGTATTTCAGAACACCAGTACGCAGGCAGCTCTGACGACTCAAGGAATGACTGTGTTCAACACCGAAATTCACACAACCATTTAATCAACTACAGAAACGCAAGACTCATCGCCAGAGAAGACAACACTCAATACCGAAGAATCCTGGAATCATCATTTATCTGTATATCCAACAACTTCAACCAGAACAACGGCTTCTACAACATAGCTGAACCTATTGCCAAGAAACTTCTTCATCGCTATCCCACATAGAACTCAACAATGGAACACTGCAGGTCTACCCATATACTTGTCTAATCTCTTTTTAAGTTTCCCAAGGTTTTAAACTATAACCCTACTTTGAAGACTGTCACATGCAGCATTCTCCACCTGACTAAATTCTATAAATACTAATGTATCTTTTATCCAGGTAGATCTGTTTGTGACTCGATAAAGCCCACTGCGTGGGCGAAACGTTGTCAATAAAGGATCACATTATACTGCTTATGTGTTTATCTTTCCAGAGAATTATCTGCATGGACAAGTGTGAGAAGGTCACAAGCATCAGTACTAGGACCAAAGCTCTTCCTAATATATTTAAATGAAATACCAGAAGATAGAGTCCTTATATATTCCAGTTCGCCTGAGATGAAAATTGGGAGAATAAAAACTGGATATAAGTAAAATTTTCAACTGGACCTGATATCAAGTAGATGATTATTCAAAGCGGCTATTGGAATTTCACCCCAGAAACTGCAAAGTTATGATGATTGAAGAAGTGAATCTACTGAAAATAAAGAACATGATCACGTACACGATACTTAGAAAACTTGATAGAGTGGGTAGGGGGAGAACAACAGTGGCGCATACAACAGTGGCACATACAACAGTGGCACCTACAACGTTAAAGGCGCACCTGAGGCGCAGGGAGGTCAGGAAATATTTATTCTGCTACCTCAGGATGGTCAGGAAGAGGAATGATCTGGATGAAGAAATGGTGGTGGCAGACAACATACATAGCTTTAAGAATAGGTATGACAGAGCCAAAAATTTTGAAAGAACAGTCACTGACAAGAAGAGGCAGAACCAGGACCCAGGAGCTGAGACTCGACCCCCATAACTACGTGAGTACCGAGTTACACAGTGTGTGGTGAAGATGCCAGGAGCTGAGACTCGACCCCACAACTATGTGAGCACTTAGTTACACTGTGTGTGTTGAAGGTACCAAGAGCTGAGACTCGACCCCACAACTATGTCAGCACTGAGTTACACTGTGTGTGTTGAAGGTACCAGGAGCTGAGACTCGACCCACAACTATGTCAGCACTGAGTTACACTGTGTGTGTTGAAGGTGCCAGGAGCTGAGACTCGACCCCACAACTATGTGAGCACTGAGTTACACTGTGTGTGTTGAAGTACCAGGAGCTGAGACTCGACCCACAACTATGTCAGCACTGAGTTACACTGTGTGTGTTGAAGGTGCCAGGAGCTGAGACTCGACCCCACAACTATGTGAGCACTTAGTTACACTGTGTGTGTTGAAGGTACCAGAGCTGAGACTCGACCCCACAACTATGTCAGCACTGAGTTACACTGTGTGTGTTGAAGGTACCAGGAGCTGAGACTCGACCCCACAACTATGTGAGCACTGCGTTACACTGTGTGTGTTGAAGGTGCCAGGAGCTGAGACTCGACCCCACAACTATGTGAGCACTGAGTTACACTGTGTAAGTTGGGAAAGGGACCAAGAGCTGAGACTCGACCCCACAACTATGTCAGCACTGAGTTACACTGTGTGTTGAAGGTACCAGAGCTGAGACTCGACCCCACAACTATGTGAGCACTGAGGTACACTGTGTGTGTTGAAGGTACCAGGTGCTGAGACTCGACCCCACAACTATGTAAGCACTGAATTACACTGTGTTTGAAGTTACCAGGAGCTGAGACTCGACCCACAACTATGTGAGCACTGAGTTGCACTGTGTGTTTGAAGGTGCGGTCAAGATACCTTACAAGAGTTAAGACTCAGTGAGTGATTATTAACACTGAAAACAACCCAGGTACTCCCACCCTCACTACCATATTACACCCCCATGCTTCCCCACAGCCTGCCCACAGTCGCCTCACAGTCTTCCCCACATTCTACCCCACAGTCTCCCCACAGCCTCCTCACAGTCTGCCACAAATCTGCCCCACAGTCTCTCCACAGTCTACCCCACAGTCTTTCACAAGTCTACTCCACAGTCTGCCCACAATCTGCCCCCCAGTCTACTCCACAGTCTACCCCACAGTCTTCTACAATTCTAACCCCGAGTCTGTCCCACAGTCTAACCCACAGTCTGCCACAGAGCCTGCCCACAGCTTGCCCAACAGTCTGCCCCATAGTCTTCCACACAGTCTTCCCCACAGTCTGCCTCACAGTCTGCCTCAGTCTCCTCCACAGTCTGCCCACAGTCTGCCAAACATATACCCCACAGTCTGCCAAACAGTATCCCCCCAGTCTGCCCCAAATCTCCCCCACAGTTTGCTCCACAGTGTGCCACACAATCTGCCTCGCAGTCTGTTCAACAGTCTGTCCCACAGTCTTCCCCACAGTCTGCCTCACAGTCTTCCCCCCCAGTCTGTCCCAGAGTCCCACAGTCTGCCCTACATTCTGCTTTAGAGTCTGCCTCACAGTCTTTCCCACAGTCTTCCCCCCATTCTTCCACACAATATTCCAGACAGTATTCCACACTGTCTGCCCCAATCTGCCCCACAGTCTTCCCCACAGTCTGCCACACAGTCCACCCAACAGACTTCCTCACAGTCTGACCCACAGTTTTCCACACCTCTGCCTCACAGCCTGCCACACAGTCTGCCCCACAGATTGCTCCCAGTCTTTCCCTCAGTCTTCCCCACAGTCGGCCCCACAGTTTTGCCCCACAGTCTGCCACACAGTCTACTTACAGTCTCTGTGACATGCAAAGAGTATGTTACATTTATTCGGCACATGTACACACTCTCATAATAGGCTGCCTCCCCAACCAGCGAACCAGGTGGGGTTTGACGATGGGGCCCCATC
>WNWK01049585.1:0-13151 GCA_009830355.1 Cherax destructor
GAAAGTATTCCTCTAAGGATTCACCAATCTGCTGGCGGCGAGTTGCAAGACGATATCGTCAAAGATTTTCATTTGTGGGCTTAATATACTGAGACTTGAGGGCATTGATAGCATCTTCATAGTATTACATCGAAATAACCCTAGATTTTAGGTGACAAAGTTGATGAGCAGGCTTAGTTTATCTAGATCTTCCTGAGGAAAGGCTCTCAAGAAGTTTTCAAAGTCTTAAACCAGTGCTTCCATTCCTGAGCAGCCGTTGATACACTGGGGTCAGAGTCTAGCCTCCAGGTTTCAGTAAACGCTCCATTTGCTGTGTAGTCAGCTCAGAATCGCCGCCAGGTAGCCCAGGATATTTGTGTTCAATAAATTGTTGTGATAAAAACACAGGCCTCATTTCTAGGCTTTATTGAACACAAAATCCATGGTAATGTCTGCAACAGAAGAAAATACATCTAATGACTGCTGCTGCAGGACAGGTGATGTAAGGTGCATATGTCCTCAGAAAAGCTATAGCTACTGGCGACATATTTAAGCACCATGTAATCTGCATCACGAATGTATTTGTGTAAGAGCGAGACCACACCATGCTGGGCCATCGCCGTACTGTTTTTGTTATTGTTAGGGCCCCTGAGGTGGTCCGTATTGTGTCCTGCAGCGGCTCTCCACAAGAGCGGTATCACTACAATAAACAAGGAAAAAGCCTGGGAACAAGGGGTTTGTCAGTTAAAACAGAGTAGGGGAGTTAGTAGATGGGGAGCTGGAGGTATTGGGTAGATGGCGGGAATATTTTGAGGAACTTTTAAATGTCGATGAAAAAAGGAGGCGGTAATTTCATGTACGGCCAGGGAGGCAACATTGTTTAGGAGTGAAGAAGAGCAGGATGTGAGTGTGGGGAGGTGCATGAGGCATTCGAGACTGAAAGGGGGTAAAACAGCTGGAACTGACGGGATCATGACAGAAATGTTAAAAGCAGGGGGATATAGTGCTGGAGTGGTTGGTGTTTTTGTTTAATAAATGTATGAAAGAGGGAAGGTACCAGGATTTGCAGAGACATGTATAGTTCCTTTATATAAAGGAAGGGGATAAAAGAGAGTGTAAAAATTATAGGGAATAAGTTTACTGAGTATACCAGGTAAAGTGTATGGCAGGGTTATTATTGAAAGAATTAGAGGTAAGACAGAGAGTAGGATTGCAGAGGAGCAAGGAGGCTTTAGAGTGGGTAGGGGATGTGTAGATCAAGTGTTTACAGTGAAGCATGTATGTGAACAGTATTTAGATAAAGGTAGAGAACTTTTCATTGCATTTATGGATTTAGAAAAGGCATATGATAGAGTGGATAGGGGAACAATGTGACAAATGTTGCAAGTGTATGGAATAAGTAGTAAGTTACTGAAGGTAATAAAGAGTTTTTATGAGGATAGTGAGGCTCAGGTTAGGGTGTGTAGGAGAGAGGAAATTACTCCGGTAAAAGTAGGTCTTAGACAGGATGTTAATGTCACCATGGTTGTTTAATATATTTATAGAGGGGGTTGTAAAAGAAGTAAATGCTAGGGTGTTGGGAGAGGGGGTGGATTAAATTATGGGAATTAAATGCAAATGGGAGTGACACAGTTACTTTTTGCTGATGATACTGTGCTTATGGAGATTCTAAAGAAAAGTTGCAAAGGTTAGTGGACGAGTTTGGGAGAGTGTGTAAAGGTAGAAAGTTGAAAGTGAACATAGATAAAAGTAAGGTGATGTGGGTATCAAACGATTTAAATAAAGAAAATTGGATATCACATTGGAGAGAGGATTATGGAAGAAGTAATGTTTTCAGATATTTGGGAGTTGACGTGTCAGCGGATGGGTTTATGAAGGATGAGGTTAACCATAGAATTGATGAAGGAAAAAAGGTGAGTGGTGCATTGAGGTATCTGTGGAGACAAAAACGTTATCCATGGAGGCAAAGAAGGAATGTACGAAAGTATAGTGGTACCAACACTCTTATATGGGTAAAGCATGGGTTTCAAATGCTGCAGCGAGGAGGAGGCTGGAGGCAGTGGAGATGTCCTGTCTGGGCAATATGTTGTGTAAATATTATGCAGAAAATTCGGGAAAGTGGAAATTAGGAGAAAGTGTGGAGTTACTAAAAGTATTTGTCAGAGGGCTGAAGGGGTTGTTGAGGTGGTTTGGTCATTTAGAGAGAATGGATCAAAGTAGAATGACTTGAGGCGTATAAATCTGTAGGGAAGGAAGGGGGGTAGGGTCGTCCTAGAAAGGTTGGAGGGAGGGGAAAGGAGGTTTTGTGGGCGAGGGGCTTGGACTTCCAGCAAGCATGTGTGAGCGTGTTAGATAGGAGGAATGGAGACGTAATTATTAAGGTTATATTTCAACCAAATTATCAATACAAGAAAGGGCTTTTCTCCCTGTCTGTAACTTTTCTCCATGTCTGTAACTTTTCTCCCTGTCTGTAACTTTTCTCCCTGTCTATAACTTTTCTCCCTGTCTGTAACTTTTCTCCATGTCTGTAACTTTTCTCCGTCTGTAACTTTTCTCCCTGTCTGTAACTTTCTCCTGTCTGTAACTTTTCTCCCTGTCTGTAACTTTTCTCTGTCTTAACTTTTCTCCCCTGTCTGTAACTTTTCTCCCTGTCTGTATATTTTCTCCCTGTCTGTAACTTTTCTCCATGTCTGTAACTTTTCTCCCTGTCTGTAACTTTTCTCCATGTCTGTAACTTCATTCAGAAGGTTTACTTTAATTCATTTCCTAAATTGATTTATACTAAGACTGACAAAATAAACACATAAGAGTATAATGTATCCTTTATTACAAATTTCGTGCGGAACTTTATCAAGTCACAAGCAGATCTGTTTGTAACTCGATAAAGCCACTGCGTGGCAAACGTTGTCATAAAAGATCACATTATACTGCTTATGTGTTTATTTTCCATTGTGTCGGTATTTTATACCATTTATTTCCATTAAGACTGGCTTTGACATGAGCAGGCAACCCATTTCATCCTTTATCGTCGTGTAGTATAAGGTGTTTAAAGGCCTGGCCACCCCGTGGCCTGGCTGGCAAACCTCTCGCTTTATATGCGGATTCCCGGCGGGGTGGAAACATTACGACGCGTTTCCTTACACCTGTTCGCCTAGCAGCAAATAGGTACCTGGGTGATAAATGGTTTTGAAAACCGACGAGTTGAAGATTGAGACACTTATGCAACATATAGGAATCTGTGGCGAAACGTTTCCTTAATAAAGATTCCTATATGTTGCATAAGTGTCTCAATCTTCAGGTACCTGGGTGTTAGTCGACTGGTGTGGGTCGCATCCTGGGGGACAAGATTGAGGACCCCAATGGAAATAAGACAGACAGTCCTCAATGACGCACTGCCTTTCTTGGGTTATCCTGGGTGTTAACCCTCCGGGGTTAAAAATCCGAACGAAATCTTATCTTATCTCTAGTAGGTACTACGCATTTGTGTACACTTCCCATTGTACCACCTTGACAGATTTTTGCAGAAAGACATTCTGGTCACTGGTTGTATACGTGGATGAGTTTCAGCTGCTTTATTATCCAAATCTGGGGGGGAAAGGAAACATATATTAACTTGATAGATTTATTAACATGGGAAGCAAATGGACAGTGCCACAGGAGGCGGGATCCATTCATTGCTTTAATAAGAGGAACGATAAGGCTCTTGAAGCAGGAAGAGAGTGAACGTAGTAGCGACCAGAAAAGGGGGCGGGCCAGGAGCTGTGAGTCGACCCCTGCAACCACATACAGGCTAGTACAGGAAACCCGAACATAGCGTGAAACTCACTCCTTCAATCTGGGTTAATGACCGGCCTAACCATATTACCGTTGAAAATCAGACAATGGACAATTGAAAATTCACATTAAGATTTCTTCGGATTTTTAACCCCGGAGGGTTAGCCACCCAGGATAACCCAAGAAAGTCAGTGTGTCATCGAGGACTGTCTGTCTTATTTCCATTGGGGTCCTCAATCTTGTCCCCCAGGATGCGACTCACACCAGTCGACTAACTCCCAGGTACCTACTTGCTGCTAGGTGAACAGGACAACAGGTGTAAGGAAACACGTCGAAATGTTTCTAGCCCGCCGGGAATCGAACCCGGGACCTCCGTGTGTGAAGTGAGAGCTTTGCCAACCAGTAGAGAAAGATCACACGTGTATATACTTAGGACATCTTTATTGAATACGTTTTGGCCATTTTAAACGATACAAGTTTTTAGTTTAACATCTTTATTTTGCACCCCATACCTATGGTATGGGCGGTAGTCAAAGGATTACGAAAGTACATAATGGGTCCAGGAACTGGACCGCAATGTTTTGATAGATGACCAAGTTACAATGGTAATGAACTATTTACATGTTTATATCTGGTCACAATCGTAATGAGTTATTTATGCAAACATTATTTAGGTCACCCCCCCCCCCACACACACACACACACCAGGAGCTGAGTCTCGACCCCTGCAACCACAATTAGGTGAGTACACATGTGAGGAGTGGAATGAAAGAATCATGGAGACATCCCCAGATATCATCGAAGCTCACGGGGATAGTAATAGATTCGATATTTCCATCTGGATATCAAATCCTAAGGAAAGATAGAGGGAGCAGAGGGAAGGAGGAGGGTTGCACGGCTCATCAAAAACAGTGGAGATTTGAGGAAATGGAAAGAATGGACAGAATGAAAGCAAGGGACTACACAGTAGGAACAATTAACACTGGGGGGTCCCAAGGTGGTGATTGCAGTGATGTACAACCCAACACAGAATAGCAGGAGGCCAAGAGAAAAATATGATGACAGCAACAGAGCAATGGTGGACACACTAGCTGAGGTGGCCAGAAGGGCCCGCATGGGTAGGGCAAATTTACTAGTTATGGGTGATTTCAATCACAATGAGATAGACTGGGAAAACCTGGAGCCACAAGGGGAACCTGAAATGTGGAGAGCTAAGATGATGGAGGTGGTACTGGAAAACCTCATGCATCAACATGTTAGGGGCACTACCAGAGAGAGAGAGGAGAGAGAGAGAGAGAGAGAGAGAGAGAGAGAGAGAGAGAGAGAGAGAGAGAGAGAGAGAGAGAGAGAGAGAGAGGAGAGGATAAACCAGCAAGGCTGGACCTCATATTCACCTTCAGTACTTCTGACATTGAGGACGTCGCATATAAAAGGCCACTCGAAGTTAGTGATCATGTGGTTCTGAACTTCGAATACATTGTAGAGTTAACAGTGGAGAGAGAAGCAGCATGAGTAAGATGGGAGAAGCCAAACTACAGAAGAGGGAACTACACAGGCATGAGGAGTTTCCTGCATGAGGTACAGTGGGAAAGATTACTGGTGAGAAAAATAGTAAATGAAATGACGGAATACGTGATCACAAAATGCAAAGGGGAGGTCCAGCGGCAATACGAGAATGATATAGCATTGAAAACTGTGAGCCTGATGTGGCTGTTGTATAACCACAACATTCAGAAAACAACTGTCAAGGATCAGGTAATCAGACTGATGAAGGAAGGAGGGGAGATCACAAGAAACGACAAAGAAGTATGTGAGAAGCTCAACACGAGATTCAAGGAAGTGTTTTCAGTGGAGACAGAAAGAACTCCAGCAAACTGGGATGGAAGGGTACACCAACAAGAGCTGGACACATTACATACAACAGAGGAGGAGGTGGTGAAGAGGCTGCTAAGTAAGCTATACCTCAAAGGTGGTGGGACCAGACAACATCTCTCCGTGGGTCCTGAGAGAGGAAGCAGATGCACAGTATATGCCAGTAACAACAATCTTCAATACATCTATCGAAACAGGGAAACTACCTGAGGTGTGGAAGACGGAAAATGTAGTCCCAGTCTTCAAGAAAGGAGACAGGCACTTGGCATTAAACTACAGACCAGTGTCACTGACATGAAGAGTGTGCAAAATCATGGAGAAGCTTATCAGAAGAAGAGTGGTAGAGCACCTAGAAAGGAATGAGCTTTAAACTGTTTCAAGGAAGGGAAATCCTGTGTCACAAACTTATTTGAGTTTTACGACAAGGTGGCAGAAGTAATACAAAAGAAAGAGAGAGAGAGAGGGGGTAGACTGCATTTCCTTGGATAGACTGCATTTTCTTGGACTGCAAGAAGGCCTTCGACACAGTTCCGCCCAAGAGATTAGTGCAAAAGCTAGAGGAGCAGACAGGAATAACAGGAAAGTCATTGCAGTCTATCAAAGAATACATAACAGGAAGGAAACAAAGAGTGATGGGACGTGACGAGGTGTCAGAGTGGGCGCCTGTGACGAGCGGAGTTCCATAAGGGTCAGTCCTAGGGCCGGTGCTGTTTCTGGTATGTGAATGACATGACGGAAGAGATGGATTCAGAGATGTCCCTGTTTGCATGCGAAGAATTCAATTGGATGCGTATCAGGCAAGACTACAAAGGGATCTGGACAGGCTGCAAGCCTGGTCCAACAACTGGCTCCCGGAGTTTAACCCAACCAAGTGCAAAGTCATGAAGATTGGGGAAAGGTCAAAGAAGACTGCAGACAAAGTACAGACTAGGTGGCCAAAGACTGCAAACCATATTTAAGGAAAAGGATCTTGGAGTGAATGTAAATACCGAATACATCTTCTGAGGCGCACATCAACCATATAAGTGCTGGAGCATATGGGCGCCTGGCAAACTTAAGAATACTTTTTAACACCTGAGCAAGGATGAGATTTAACCTACATTGGTGGTGGTGATTTAACCTACACTGGTGGTGGTGATTTAACCTACACTGGTGGTGGTGATTTAACCTACACTGGTGGTGGTGATTTAACCTACACTGGTGGTGGTGATTTAACCTACACTGGTGGTGGTGATTTAACCTACACTGGTGGTGGTGATTTAACCTACACTGGTGGTGGTGATTTAACCTACACTGGTGGTGGTGATTTAACCTACACTGGTGGCGGTGATTTAACCTACACTGGTGGTGGTGATTTAACCTACACTGGTGGTGGTGATTTAACCTACACTGGTGGTGGTGATTTAACCAACACTGGTGGTGGTGATTTAACTTGTAACCCAGCCGGAGGCGGGCGGTAGTGACATCCAAGAGTCTGCTTATTTTGCTGGATGCACCATAGATGTGTGGCAAATCCTGCATGATAGAATGATGATAAATGGACCGACTGGTGTCAGTCTCCCTCACTCTTAAATGATACAAGAGAACGAGAAAGAACAGTATATTTATTTTTTTAATTCTCATGCGCTTTGATAATGATAATTTATATTTCCTTGTAAAGCTTACAATGTTTGGTTTACATTACATAGTTAGTTAGTTCAGACTCTCAGGTAAGGACCCACTAGGGGCGAGGGGGAAGTGGGGACAGAAGAAGAATAGCCGGTGAGAGGAAGAGCTGAAGTAGAAGAGAAAGAGTCAGGACTAAACCCAACAGTCTAACTACTTAGGATGGATTACATTACATTTACATTATATTTCGATTACAAAGATGGCCACTAGCATGCCTAGGCATTTCGGGCAGATTAATACTATTTCTTACTCAATAATGGTTTAGGTTATGGGGGCAGTACATTTGAACATACATTTTTAGATATACAATTTTTAGGTAGTACAAGTCATACAATAATAATACAAACGGTAAATTCAGTAATGGATTGGATTTGTGTGTAGCGTCTGGAAGTGTGTTTTAGGTGGACTTAGGACTAACTTAAGATTTAATAGGCTATATCTTAGGAATTTTATGTTTACAGTCATTTGAGTGAGTGTAAGTGTAAATTAATGGGAATTACAGACAACGAGAGTAGGACATATTGTTTTGGATGTGCTCATGAGACAAAATTATAGCAGATATACATAATTTGATACAAAAGTAGGCACAAAAGAAAGCCACAAATTATGCAATGCATGTCGGGCAAACTAGTAATAAGAAGGCTTATTTACTACTTAAACCAAGACCTAGTACAATACTTAAGACCACTTGCGCTACGTGTTTAAAGGACCCCAATGGAAATAAGTCACTCTGACTTTTTTGGGTTATCCTAGGTTCTCTACACATATGCTGCTATGTATGATAATGTATGTAAATGTATTTGTGTATACCTGAATAAACTTACTTACTTACTTACTTACTACAATCACATGTTATAGATAGGTTGCAAATGGCAAATTCTCAATAGCAAAATAATTACGTACATAGAATTTACATCGGTTCAATTATCTGTATTTTTATGGAGTGATTGCATAGGGGTTGTGAAATCACAGTTACATAACATATATGTGAGGTTTAATATGTGATTTTTTTTTATATTAGCATATATACAGTGGGGATCTAGGTAGTAGGTTGGTAGACAGCAACCGCCCAGGGAGGTACTACCCTCCTGCCGAGTGTGAAACAGAAGCCTGTAATTGTTTTACATGATGGTAGGATTGCTGGTGTCTTTTTTTTCTAAGAAACACGCGGGATAACAGGTATATCTTGCTACTTCTAATTACACATAAGTCACACTGCACATGCATGTACACGCATACATATTTACACACCCATCTGGGTTTTCTTCTATTTTCTTAATAGTTCTTGTTCTTCTTTATTTCCTCTTATCTCCATGGGGAAGTGGAAAAGAATTCTTCCTTCATAAGCCATGCGTGTCATAAGAGGCCACTATAATGCCGGGAGCCTACCTGCCTGGAGTCTACCTGGAGAGAATTCCAGGGGTCAACGGCCCCGCGGCCCGGTCTGTGACCAGGCCTACTGTTGGACCAGAGCCTGATCAACCAGGCTGTTACTGCTGGCGGCACGCAGTCCAACGTACGAACCACAGCCCGGCTGATCAGGTACCGACTTGAGGTGCCTGTCAGTGCTCTTGAAGACAGCCAGGGGCTTGTTGGTAATCCCCTGATGTACGCTGGGAGGCAGTTAACAATCTTGGGCCCCTCACACCTTATTGTGTTGTCCTCAACGTGCTAGTGGCACCCCTGCTCTTCATTGGGGATGTTACATCGCCTGCCGAGTCTTTTTGCTTTCTCGGAGTGATTTTTGTTGCAAGTTTGGACTGCCCTCGAGAATTTTCCATGTGTATATAATAATGTATCTCTCCGCCTGCGTTCTAGAGAGTACAGGTTTAGGAACTTCAAGCGTTCCCAGTAGTTGAGGTGGTTTATCGCACTTATGCGTGGGTGAAGGTTCTCTGCACATTTTCAAGGTCAGCAATTTCACCCGCCTTGAAGAGCGTTAGTGTGCAGCAATATTCCAGCCTAGATAGAACAAGCTGATCTGTAAAGTGTCAACATGGGCTTGGCATCCCTGGTTTTGAAGGTTCTCATTATCCATCCTGTCTTTTTTTCGAGCAGATGATTTCACATTGTTATGGTCCTTGAAGGTGAGATCCTCTGACATGATCACTCCCAGGTCCTTTGACATTAGTTTTCCCTATTGGTTGGAATTAGTTTTGTACTCCGATGAGATTTAATTTCTTCACGTTTTCCGTATCTGAGTAATTGAAATTTCTCATCATTGAACTTCATATTGTTTTTCAGCCCATTTAAAGATTTGGTTTATGTCTGCTTGGAGTCTTGCAGTGTCTTCAACGGTGGACACTGTCATACAGATTCGGGTGTCATCTGCAAAGGAAGACACAGCACTGTGGCTTATATCCCTGTCAATGTCTGATATGAGGATGAGGAAAGGATGGGAGCAAGTACTGTCTTGTGGAACAGAGCTTTCACAGTAGCTACCTCAGACTTTACTCTGTTGACTACTACTCTTTGTTCTACGTGTTAGGAAATTATAGATCCATCTACTAACTTTTCCTGTTATGCCTTTATCACGCATTTGTGTGCTATTACACCATGGTCACACCTTGTCAAAGTCTTGCAAAATCTGTGTATATAACATCTGCATTCTGTTTATCTTCCTAGAGCATCCAGGACCTTGTCTAGTGGTCCAGTAGTTGGGACAGACAGGAGCGGCCTGCTCTAAACCCATGCTGTCCTGGGTTGTCAATTGATGGGTATCAAGATGGGTGGTGATCTTGCTTTTTAGAACCCTTTCAAAGATTTTTATGATATGGGACGTTAGCGCAATTGGTCTGTATTTCTTTGCTATTGCTTTACTGCCCCCTTTGTGGAGCGGGGGCTATGTCTTTGTTTTTAGTAGCTGCGGACGATCCCAGTGTCCATGCTCCCTCTCCATAGGATGTTAAAGCATATGATAGGGGCTCTTGCAGTTCTTGATGAACATGGAGTTCCATGAGTTGGGCCTGGAGCGGAGTGCATGGCATGTCATTTATTGCCTTTTCGGTCGTTTGGCGTCGGTGATGATGTCAGAAAGGCATGCGTCTGTCAAGTTCTTGGCACTCTCATAAAAAAATCATTTAGGTTTTCGATTTTCAGTCTGGTTAGTGGCTCGCTAAAGACTGAGTCATACTGGGATTTAAGTAACTCACTCATTTCCTTGCTGTCATCTGTGTAGGACCCATCCGGTTTAAGTAGGGACTAATACTGTTGTTGTTCTCGACTTTGATTTTGCATAGGAAAAAAATACTTAGGGTTTCTTTCAATTTATTTATGGCTCTTAGTTCTTCCCGTGTCTCTTGATTCCTATAAGATTCCTTTAGTTTTAATTGATGTTTGCTATTTCTCTGACTAGTGTCTCCTACGTATTTCAGAGATATTCCTCCTGTAGCGCTCCGTTATTCTGTGCCTTCGCCTGTATAGGAGCGCCTCTCTCCAGTTTGCATCTTCTCCTTTTTCCTTAAGGAATTTGCCTTGAGCAAACCTCAAGTACCACAGAGTTAATTTGTTCTAGACATAGGTTGGGATCCGTGATGCTTAGCATCTCCCAGTTTATATCATGTAGAACTTGGTTTATTGGTCCCACCTTATGTTTTTGTTAATAGTTGAATTTGGAGAAAGCTCCTCACGGCTGATCACATTTTGTTGATCTGCGGCTCCCCGCATCATGTCTGGACCTCTATTATGTTGGATCTGAGTATATTGTTTTTGATATGATGACATTTCGTATCAGATCATCATTGTTGGTGAAGATGAGGTCCAGCGTATTTCTAATCTTGTGGGCTCTTACTATTTGCTGGTTTAAGGTGAACTTGGTGCAGAGATTTAAAAGTTCATGCATGTGTGAATTTTCATCTGAGCTGCCTCCTGTGTTATCTCTGCTACCACATTGTTTGCAATGTTCCTCCATTTTAGGTGTGGGTTGAAATCCCAGTAGCAAGATGCTGGGGGCAGGAGCTGAAGATTTTCCAGACAGTGGTCAATTTTCAGAAGCTGTTCCTGGAATTGTTGGGACGTTGCATCCGGGGGCTTGTAGACAACCACGATGACCAGGTTTTGATTCTCGACCTTTATTGCTAATACTTCAACTACATCATTTGAGGCATTTAGTAGTTCTGAACATATATAGTGACTCTGTGATATATGGATATATGGGATAGTAACACCTTCTTCTATATAAATTACTAAATGTAAAATAAAAGGCTTTTGTTTTTCTATTTGGGTCATATTGCGCCCCCAAAATTGGGCCACAATGTATATACATGTTTATATAAATTTATTATGTATATTTCCATTTTCTATAATTTTATATTGTTGATATTCTCGATAATAGTTAAATCGTTAATATCTTGCTTTATATTATAATTTGACCTATTTGACTATTATTTGACATTATTTTACTTAGCTATGTTTATTAGGTAGGATGTAATATTATAAATTATGACACTAGGCTTGTTGCTGGGAGGAGTCACGTGATTCCACACCTGAGGTGGGTGGCGCTGCTCCTTCCTCGATAGCACTACGCAGCTGGACATCGTTGTGTCAACAGCTCTCTCCAGTCCCTGCCTTCTTCATTTAGACTCTGTGGTAGAGTATGTGTTCGGTGGTGAGACGAAACATACTTCTCAGGACTCTGTTAACTCTGTTCACAGAGGATAGACTAACAGTGATTTTCGACGTTTTTCTGGGTTGTGTGTGACATTGACACTCTTTGATAACTCAGGTCTCTTGCTACAGCTCCTGACCTAATTCGATAAGGCATCTGTGCACCGCCACAGTTTGGGATTGTTTATGCTGAACCTAGATTTTTAGTTTAGATTTTGCCACCGAAGGGGTTGGGTTTTTGTGCACCCATATCCATCCTTTGGGGTAGGAAGAGCATATGGTACACAAAAGGCCTGGCACTTGGGCCCCCCAAAGGGGTTAAAATTGTACATTTGGGTTATATCTACATTTCAATTATTTACAAGCAGGTATCTTATTTCATGGAAAAGATATCTTGAATTCCCTAGGGTTTTTATATTGCTATTCCCCCATTCCTGAAACCCGGGTTCAGTAGAAAGGGGGTTTTGTGACTGTTTTTGGGGGATCTATTGATGGTCCCCAGTTAGGGTCGGGTTTTCTATCTCCTTGTTCCTGACGCTGTGTTGGTGTTACCCGTTTTTGCTGTTCTGCAATTTGGGCATTTTTCTGGTCAATCAAGCTGTTCCTGATTGTCAGTTTGTTAGAAGAGCTAGTTTTTGAGAAGTTCGGGGGACCTGGTTTAGTCGAGTCTAAGATTACCTGGGGATCACTCAAAACCCAAAATTCTTATTTGATATAACTGTATTATTGTACCCACTGACATTGTACCTGATGGTACTTCAATTTTTGGGTATATGTGCCCCCACACCCCGTATTATTGTATATGAGGGGCAGTGTAGGAGCTAACCCCTAATTGATGTCTTTTAAATTTAAAATCTTTATATTTTTGATTTCTTTTTCTACCCTAGATTTTTTCCCCCTTTGATAATAAAACCTTTTTAAAAATATTTCGTTTGGGTTGAATCCTATCGGTTTCAATCTCAAGAAAAATGTTGGATAAAATGGGCCAGGATATGATTTTAGTATTGAGGTTAAGAAAAATAAAATAAAATGTACTTCCCAAAGGGGGGGTCCATAAAAAAAAAACAAAACAATTATAAAAGACAAACCAAAACATAGTATTCAATCCTCCTCTGCTCCCAACCTTACATTCCTCCTTTCCTAAAACATTTTTCATCCAACTTATAAACCAACCTATCTGGAGGTTTAAATCTGCTGGGAAAGCCCCCAGGGTTTGGGGGGTTTGCACTGTCCCGAGGTGCCTTCCCCCCTTT
>WNWK01049586.1:0-13151 GCA_009830355.1 Cherax destructor
AACTGGCAATGTAAATCGTAATTAACCAGTTCTTCAGATAAGAACTTTAGTAAATCATCAACTGGAACTTTTGTAAACAAGGAGGTAACATCAAAACTAACCATATTGAAATCATTTAAATCAGTCAAGGTGCTTAATTTATCCACTAAATCTAAGTTGTTTTTAACATTAAAATTAGAAATTTTTCCAACAATTTGGCTTAAAATATCAACAAGCCATTTAGAAAGTTTATAAGAAACTGAACCTATGGAGCTAATAATTGGTCTAACAGGATTACCAGGTTTGTGTGTTTTAATTAATCCATACATATAAGGTAAAGATGGATTATTGGAAGTAAATTTTTAATTAATTCATCTTTGCCCTTCAATAGATGCTTTATTGTTTTATTGAAATTGCTGTTAACAGTTTCTAAAGGGATTCTTTCTAAGTTTAGTTTAGTTCCTTGATAATGTGAGTAGTCACGAAGCGCTTGGAATTCTTCTATTTTCATAGTGTTGTCTTGCACAATAATATATATGTATATATATATATATATATATATATATATATATATATATATATATATATATATATATATATATATATATATATATATATATATATATATTTTTTTTTTATTAACACATCGGCCGATTCCACCAAGGCAGGGTGGCCCGAAAAGAAAAACTTTCATCATCATTCACTCCATCACTGTCTTGCCAGAAGGGTGCTTTACACTACAGTTATAAAACTGCAACATTTACACCCCTCCTTCAGAGTGCCGGCACTGTACTTCCCATCTCCAGAACTCAAGTCCGGCCTGCCGGTTTCCTGAATCCTTCATAAATGTTACTTTGCTCACACTCCAACAGCACGTCAAGTATTAAAACCATATGCCTCCATTCACTCCTATCAAATACGCTCACACATGCTTGCTGGAAATCCAAGCCCTCGCACACAAACTTCCTTTACCCCTCCCTCCAACCTTTCCTAGGCCGACCCCTACCCCGCCTTCCCTCCACTACAGATTTATACACTCTCGAAGTCACTCTGTCTCGTTCCATTCTCTCTACATGTCCAAACCACCTCAACAACCCCTCCTCAGCTCTCTGGACAATCGTTTTGGTAATCCTGCACCTCCTCCTAATTTCCAAACTCCGAATTCTCTGCATTATATTCACACCACATTGACCTCAGACATGACATCTCCACTGCCTCCAGCCTTCTCCTCGTTGCAACATTCATCACCCATGCTTCACACCCATATAAGAGCGTTGGTATAACTATACTCTCATACTTTCCCCTCTTTACTTCCATGGACAAGGTTCTTTGTCTCCACAGACTCCGAAGTGCTCCACTCACCCTTTTCCCTCATCAATTCTATGATTCACCTCATCCTTCATAGACCCATCCGCCGACATGTCCACTCCCAAATATCTGAATACATTCACCACCTCCATACTCTCTCCCTCCAATCTGATATCAATCTTTCGTCACCTATTCTTTTGTTATTCTCATCACCTTACTCTTTCCTATATTCACTTTCAATTTTCTTCTTTTACACACCCTACCAAATTCATCCACCAACCTCTGCAGCTTCTCTTCAGAATCTCCCAAAAGCACAGTGTCATCAGCAAAAGCAACTGTGACAACCCCCACTTTGTATTTGCTTCTTTATCTTTTAGCCCAACACCTCTTGCCAAGACCCTCGCATTCACTTCTCTTACAACCCCATCTATAAATATATTGAACAACCACGGTGACATCACATCCTTGTCTAAGGCCCACTTTTACTGGGAAATAGTCCCTTCCCTCCTACCACTCTAACCTGAGCCTCCTATCCTCATAAAAACTTTCACTGCTTTCAATAACCTTCCTCCTATTCCATATATATATATATATATATATATATATATATATATATATATATATATATATATATATATATATATATATATATATATATATATATATATATACATATATGTGTTTGTGTGTGTGTGTGCGGGTGTGTGTGTGTATGTGTGTGTACTCACCTAATTGTGGTTGCAGGGGTCGAGACTCAGCTCCTGGCCCCGCCTCTTCACTGTCCCTACTGGGACTCTTTCTCCCAGCTCCATCACCTTTATCATACCTCGTCTTAAAAGCTATGTATGGTTCCTGACTCCACTACATCGTTTGCTAGACTACTCCACTTCCTGACTACTCTATGGCTGAAGAAATGCTTCCTGACATCCCTTTGACTCATCTGAGTCTTCAGCTTCCAATTGTGCCCTCTTGTTTCTGTGTTCCCTCTCTGAAACATCCTGTCACTATCTACCTTGTCGATTCCCCGCAGTATTATGTATGTCGTTATCATGTTCCTCTAACCCTTCTGTCCTCCAGTGTTGTTAGCCCTATTTCCCTCAACATTTCTTCGTAGGACAGTCCCTGAGCTGTGGAACTAGCCTTGTCGCAAACCTTTGTACTTTCTCTAATTTCTTGACGTGCTTGACCAGGTGTGGGTTCCAGACTGGTGCTGCATACTCTAGTATGGGCCTGACGTACACGGTGTACAGTGTCTTGAACGATTCCTTGTTAAGGTAACGGAATGCTATTCTTAAGTTTGCCAATCTCCCCTAAGCTGTTGCAGTTATTTGGTTGATGTTGCATCCGGAGACGATCTTGGTATTATACTCCCCCAAGGTCTTTCTCCTTTAACGAGGTTTGTAGCCTTTGTCAACCTAGCCTGTACTCTGTCAGCGGTCTTCTTTGCCCTTCGCCGATCTTAATGACTTTGCACTTGGTAGAATTAAATTCGAGAAGCCAGTTGCTAGACCAGATGTCTAGCTTGTGGCCCGTTGGTCTGGTGGCTAGAGCTCTCGCTTCACACGGAGGGCCCGGGTTTGATTCCCGGCGGGTGGAAACATTTCGACGTGTTTCCTTACACCTATTGTCATGTTCACCTAGGAGCAAATAGGTACCTGGTTTTAGTCGACTGGTGTGGGTCGCATCCTGGGGGAAAAGATTAAGGACCCAATGAAAATAAGACAGACAGTCCTCGATGACTCACTGACTTTCTTGGTTATCCTGGGTGGCTAACCCTCCGGGGTTAAAAATCCGAAGAAATCTTATCTTATTGTCCAGGTCTCCTTGAAGTCCTGCTTGGTCATCTTCCGATTTGATTCTCCTCATTAATTTCACATCATCTGCGAACAGAGACACTTCTGAGTCTATCCCGTCCGTCAGGGCTCTGGTGGTCTGGTGGCTAAGGCTCTCGCTTCACCGTCGAGGGCCTGGGTTCGATTCCCAGCCATGGCAGAAACATTGGACGTGTTTCTTTACACCTGCTTTGTCTATGTTCCCCATCAGTAAAATGGGTACCTGGGTGTTAGTCGGCTGGTGGAGTCCATCCTGGGACACTGACCTAATCTGCCCGAAATGCTCAGCATAACAAGGGACTTTCTATATAGTAGTATGTCACTGATGTCAGCTAGGCCTGTATACCATGTACATGTACTTGTAGTAAATAAAGATATTATATCATTCACATATACCAAGAATAGCACTGGTTCTAGGACCGACCTCTGCAGGACTCCGCTCGTCACAGGCGCCCACTGTGATACCTCATCACGCACCATGACCCATTGTTGCCTCCCTGTGAGGCAACAATTTCAGTGCCCCTCCTGTTATGCACGCTTGGTCTTCCAGCTTCTTCACTAATCTCATATGTGGAACTGTGTCGAAAGTCTTCCTGCAGTCCAGGAAAATGCAATCGACCCACCCTTCTCTCTCTTGTCTTACATCTGTTACTTTGTCATAGAACTCCAGGAGGTTTGTTACAGAGGATTTGCCCTCCATGAATCCGTGCTGTCTGATGTTGATTATCCTGTGCCATTCCAGATGCTCCACCATTCTTTTCCTGATGATTTTCTCCAAGACTTTGCACACTATACACTTAAGTGACACCGGTCTATAGTTTAGTGCCTTCTTTCTGCCTCCTTTCTTAAAAATGGGGACTACGTTGGCCTTTTCCATACCTCAGGTAGCTGCCCAGTTTCGAAGGATGTGTTGAATTTTGTGGTAAGTGGCACACTCAGCACCTCTGCTCCATCCCGAAGGACCCACAGGGAGATATTGTCCAGACCCATCGCTATTGAGGTGTCAAGGTCACTGAGTAACTGCTTCACCTCCTCCTCAGTTGTGTGTATGCCATCCAATACTTGATACATTCCTTGTTGGTGTCGCTCTCTGTCCTGTCTACCCAGCTGCCTTCCTGCCTCCACTGTGAATACCTCCTTAAATCTCGAGTTGAGCTCCTCACATACCTCTTGGTCGTTTCTTGTGAGTTCCCATCTTCTCTCCTCAGCCTTATCACCTGGTCCTTGACTGTTGTCTTCCTTCTGATGTGACTGTACATCAGTTTCTGGTCAGACTTGACTTTCGATGCTATGTCATTTCGTACTGTATATGGGCCTCCCTCCGTACCTGCATACTCGTTTCTAGCTCTACGACTAGTCTCTTTGTTTTCTTGGGTTCTTTGCCTTCTGTACTTTTTCCATTCTCTGGCACTCTGAGTCTTTGCCTCCCTGCACCTTTGGTTAAACCAGGGGCTCTTTCTGGCCTTCCCATTTAATCTTTTGCCTTTGGGTGTAAACTGTTCCTCTGCTTCCTTGCACTTTGCCGCTACATATTCCATCATTTCATTTACTGACTGCCCTTCCATGTCCCTTTCCCACTGAACCTCCTGCAGGAAGTTCCTCATGCCCCTGTAGTCTCCTCTTTTAAAGTTTGGTTTGTCTCTTTAAGTGCCGTTTTCCCTCTCCATCTGTAACTCTACTATGTACTCAAAGCTCAGCACCATATGGTCGCTGGCTCCCAGGGGGCTCTCGTGGTTATGTCCTCAATGTCTGAGCTAATCAGGGTGAATATGAGGTCCAGCCTTGCTGGTTAGTCCTCTCCTCTCTCTCTGGTTGTGTCCCTGACATGTTGGTGCATCAGGTTTTCCAGTACCACGTCCATCATCTTGGCTCTCCATGTTTCTGGATCCCCACGTGGTTCCTGGTTTTCTCAGTCGATCTCCGTGGTTCAAATCTCCCATGACCAGTACCTTTGCTCTGCGGGAGTGCCATTTTCTTGCCACCTCCGCCAGTGTGTCCACCATTGCTCTGTTGTTCTCTTCATATTCCTATCCTGGCCTCCTGCAGTTCTGTGGTGGGTTGTACATCACTGCAATAACTATCTTGTGCTTCCCATACTGAATAGTGACTACTATAAAGTCCCTTTCTCTACACACCTCCATTCCTTCCATTTCCTCAATTTCCAATGGTTCCTAACGAGCAGTGTGACCCCTCCTCCCCTCTGAACCTTCTATCTTTCCTCAGGATCTGATAACCTGTGGGAAGATTGCATCTGTTATTGCCTCAGTGAGCTTTGTTTCTGTGACCACTATGATGTCTGGGGACTTCTCATCAATTCTTTCATTCCACTCTTCATATTTATTCGTAATTCCATCTGCATTTGTGTACCAAACCTTCAACCTCGTTTCCAAGACTGTGGCCCTGGGGGATCTTGGGGGGTTGTGGGGGGTGTGGGCAGAGTGCCCATAGGGGGTTGCTGCATGGGTGGGGTATGGGTTGGTGGGGTGGTGTTTGTGATGGGGGGTAGTTGTGGGGGTGGGTTGTGGGTTGATGGGGTGGGGACAGGGGTGTGATGTGTGTGTGGGGTTATATTGTATGGTTGTCTTGGGGTTGTTGTGTTTGGAGTCCCACCGTGGTTGCTTCCGGGAGGTGTGTTTGTCCTTCTACTTGGGCCTGGTTTCCTCCTTTCCTCCCCGTCTCTTCCTCTCTTCGCCTTCTTATCCTCTCCTTCAGGACCTCCCTTTCCTGCATTCTGTCCCGATCGAGGTATACATTCTGGTACTCCCGAGTCACTCTCAGCCATCATGGTTCGGGCTGATTCTGCCTTGAGAATTACTTTGACTGGCCGATTTCTTCCCCTTGTATACCACCCGATTCTCCAAAAATTTGTCACCTGGGATGTGACACCCCCTATTGCTAACATGATATCTCCAATCCTTTCTTTCCCCTCCTGTTTTCTTCTATCGTGGGTGTCCCCTTTGACTTCCTGGAAGCCATAGACAAAGATTGTCCTCTCCCTTTCTTCATCCCACTGTGTCTTCGTTTGCCTCATCAGAGATGCATTAGCATCTTCCATTATGTTGTGCCTTCCTTCCGGTGATATCATGGCTGTAGCCCCTATGCTCTGTGTATGTCCATCCTGCTCAATTGTCCCTGTCCACTGCAGTATATTGTTGGAGTCACTGCGTTTAGCTTATCTGCTGCTTTGTCTACATCCCTCTCATGTGTTGTTAATGTGCTACTCATCTTTTTCGGCCCCACGTGGGTCTGAAACTACCTTTGCATACAATGTCTTCTTTTTTCTCCTCATTCCCTTTGTCTTTGCCTGATGCACAATTTCCTGGTGACATATCTGAAAAGTTATTTTTTTCTCTAGGCTGTGTCAGGCTGTGCAGCTTCTCTTCTAAGATCTGGATCTTAGTGTCTGCTTTTGGCTTGAGGTTCCCATTTTCTACTTTCTGCAGCTACCTTATCCTCCATTCTCTTGCTGATCTCTAATAGCTTCCTCTCCCAGTCCCCCCTTTTATTGAGTTCCTCCTCCCATGGTGATCTCCCAGGATCGTCCATCGTGCCCCTTGTTGACATCCTTCTCCCTGTGGAGCCCATATTCTCACGATGTGTTCTTCTGTGTGGAGTGAGAGTGGCAGAAAGAAGGAAAAGGATAGAGATATGGAGGGGAGGGGTGAGTAGTGTGGAGAGATAGTGACAGGGAGTGAGCCAGGAGAGAGGATAGGGAGGTAGGGAAGAGAGTACAGGAGGGTCGGGGAGGGAGCGATAGAGTGTCGTTGGGGGAGGTGAAGGGTGAGAGAGGGGTAAATGGGTGAGTGCTGAGGGGGGTGGGGAGGGGGGCTGACCTGATCAGGTTTCTGAGGGGTGCCCCCTTGCCTGATGTATGTGGGTGTATTTGTATCCTCGCGTTCCTATGCCTGGCTACTATGCTAGAATACTATACTAATACTCGGTTAGAATTATACTAATTCTTGGGCTAATAATAAAACTATTACTAATAATAACACTATTACTAATACTAGAATAACTACAGGGTGTACTACGCCTATCCTAAGACTGACCCAAGGGTATGTGTGTGTGTGTGTGTGTGTGTGTGTGTGTGTGTGTGTACTCGTAAACAGCTGGCTGACCGTGTATGCGCTCTCTTTCTACCCGACTCTAATTTATCCTGGCTACTATGCTATAATACTATACTAATAATATACTAGAATTATACTAATACTAATTCTTAGGCTAATAATAGTACTATTACTTATACAAGAATAACCACAGGTTGTACTACTATCCTAAGACTACCCCAAGTGTATGTGCGTGTGTGTACTTGTGAACAGTTGGCTGACCGTGCATGCGCCCTCTTACCACCCGACTCTAATTTAGCTTCCTATGTATTATTTGTGCTAAGTACTGATATTCAATCTACCCTTTGCCAACAGGATGTGCGTGTGTGTGTGTGTGAACTTGTAAACAGTTGGCTGACCGTGCATGCGCCCTCTTGCCACCCGACTCTAATTTGATTCCTATATATGAATTATTTGTGCTAAGTATGATATTCAGGCTCCAGAGCAGGGATTATCCCTCACGTGCAACTGCAAACCACAACTAGGATTTTGTACTTAACGTCCAGTTCTGCTTCCTTGTTGTGGCCCCTCCTGTTTTATTGCGTCTCCTTCGTGTCTTAACTATTGGACTCACTTATTCATTCACCGTATTCGTCACTGCTGTCCTTGACCCTTACATGGGTACCTTTAGACGATATAATCACCACTGCGATATAGCCACCACTGCTTACTGTGTGGCAACTCCATTAAAGCTTAGTTCCCAGCCACTTCTGTGTGTGTGTGTTAGTTACCATTTTGTCCTAGGCACATGTCGATTAGACACTAGGCCTGTTGTATATATGTGTGTGTATGTGTAAGGAAACACTTCAAAATGTTTCGGCCCCACCGGGAGTGGAGCCGGGCCCTCCGTGCGTGAAGCAAGAGCGCTAGCCACCATGCCATCGGGGCGTGTGTGTATGTGTGTTGTACTTTCACCCAGTTATAGTTGCAGGGGTCATGCATAGCTCCTGCCGCCTCTTCACTGATCACTACTAGATCCTCTCTCCAATGCTCCATGAGCTTTATCAAACCTAGTCTTAAACTATATATGGATTTCCCGCCTCCACTATTTTCGCTTCCAACATTCCACTTCCTGACAACTCTATGACTGAAGAAATACTTCCTAAAATCCTTTGACTCAACTGAGTCTTCAACTTACAATTGTTTACCCCTTGTTTCTGTGTCCCCTCTCTGGAACATCCTGTCTTTATCCACCTTGTCAATTCCCGCAGTATTTTGTTTGTCATTACATGTCCCTAACCTCCTGCCCTCCAGTGTCGTCAGAGATTTCCCTTAACCTTTCTTCGTAGGACATTCCCCTAGCTCTGCAACTAGCTTTGTTGCAAACCTTTGCATCTTTGCAAATTTCTTGACGTGCTTGACCAGTGTGGGTTCCAAACTCCAGTATGGGCTTGACGTACACGGTGTACAGAGTCTTGAACGATTTCTAAATGAGATATCGGAACGCTGTTCTCAGGTTTGCCGGCGCCCATATGCTGCAGCAGTTACCTGGTTGATTGTGCTTCAGGAGATGTGATCGGTATTATACTCATCCTAAGATCCTTTTCCTTGAGTGAGGTTTGAAATCGTTGGTCACCTGGGACTATACTCTGTCTGCGGTCTTCTTGCCCTTCCAGATCTTCATGACTTTGCATTTGGCGGGTTTAATTCGAGGGCTAGTTGCTGGACCAAGTGGAAGCCTGTATGGTCTCTTTTAGTCTGCCTGGTCCTCATCTTTTTAATTCTCCTCATTATCTTCACATCATCTGAAAAGAGGGACACTTTTGAATCTATCCCTTCCTTCATGTCATTCACATATACCAGAAATAGCGCTGGTCCTAAACTGACCCATGTGGAACCCACTCGTCACAGGCGCCAACTGTAATACCTCGTCACGTACCATGACTCGTTGTTGCCTCCCTGTCAGGCATTTTTTGATCCATTGCAGTGCTCTTCCTGTTATACGTTCCTGATCATCTAGCTTTTGCACCTTTTCATAAAACTCCAGAAGGTTTGTGACACGGATTTGCCTTCCTGAATTCGTGCTTCTTGTCGTTAATAAGCTTGTTCCGTTCAAGGTGCTCCATCACTCTCCTGATAATCTTCTCCATGACTTTGCATACTATACACGTCAGTGAAATTGGTGAATAATTTAGTGCCTCGTTTCTGTCTCCTTTCTAAAAAAAAGGGACTACATTTGTCTTCCGTACCTCGGTAGTTGCTCAGTTCAATGGATGTTTTATAATTGTGTTAGTGTCCCAACCCTCTTTGCCCCTCTAAGGACCATCGGAGGATGATGCCCCATTCTTTTAGGTACAAGGTCATTTCCCGATTCTTAACCTCCTGGTTTATATTTTCAAACTTGGGGTACCCCTTTTTTGTCCCCTTTTTGTTTTACCCCCTTGTTGTTTTTACCCTTTTTTACCCCTTGTTGGGTACCCCCTTTTTGTTGTACCCTTGTTGGTGTCCCCTTGTTGGGTTTTACCCCTTTTTGTTGTACCCCGTTGGTGTCCCTTGTTGGTGTCCCCCTTTTTGGTTACCCCCTTTTGTTTTACCCCTTTTTGTTTTACCCCCTTTTTGGTGTACCCCTGGTTTTACCCCCGTTGTTCCCCTTTTTTTGCCCCCTTTTTGGTGTACCCTTTTGGGGTAAAACCCTTGTTGTTTACCCTTTTTTTTCCTTTTGTTTTACCCTTTTTTTTCCCGGTTTTTCTTTTTTTACTTTTGGGAAACTTGTTGTTGTCCCCTTGTTGGGAAAAAACCCCTTTGGGGACCCCCCTTTTTTTACCTTTTTTTGGTTCCCCTTTATACACCCTAATTCTACGCCTTTCTAGAGTGCAGATTCAGGGCCCTCAGTCTATCCTCATTGGGAAGATTTCTGATACATGGGATCAACTTAGTCATCCTCCTCTGTACGTTTTCCAGTGCATTTATATTCATTCTGTAATACGGTGACCAAAACTGTGCAGCATAATACAAATGAGGCCTAACCAAGGATGTATAGAGTTGAAGAACAACCTGAGGACTTCTGTTATTTATACTTCTTGATTGAAGCCAAGGATTCTGTTAGCTCTATTGCGAACACTTATGAACTGTTGTCTTGGCTTCAGATTACTGCTAACCAGGACTCCTAAATCTTTTTCGCAATCCGTAGTATTAAGATCTACAATATTTAGTTTATATGTGGCATTGTTGTTTTCCTGTCCAACATTTAGAACTTTGCATTTCTCTACATTAAACTGCATCTGCCACTTCTCCGACCACTGCATCAGTCTATTCAAATCCTCCTGAGTGCTCTAATGTCCTCATTTGAATGAATTAGACGGCCTATTTTGGTGTCATCAGAAAAATTGTTTATGTCGCATTTATTCCCTCATCTATGTCGTTTATGTAAATTGTGAACAACAAGGGGCACAACACTGACCCCTGTGGAACACCGCTTGTGACGTGCCTCCATTCTGATTTCTCCCCATTTATGCAAACTCTCTGCTGCCTATTGTAAACCCATGCCTCTACCCATGGAAAAATTTCTCCTCCTATTCCGTGTGCCTTAATTTTTCTCAACAGCCTCTGATGTGGAACTCTTTGAAAGCCTTACTGGAAGTCCATATACACAATATCATATTCAATACCATGATCTACCTCCTCAAACACCTTTGTGAAAAAGTTAGTAAATTAGTAAGACAGGAACGCCTCTTTGTAAAACCGTGCTGAGATTCATTCATCAATTTATGCCTTTCAAGATGGCTACGAATTGCTTCGGCAATTATTGCTTCCATGAACTTATCAACTATGTAGGTAAGGCTTTTGGCACTATGCCAGTTTGTAGTGATATATTGAAAATATTAGTAAAAAGATATACTAAGTTCCTCTTTACATTCCTTTAAAACCCTCGCAAACAGTTCATCAGGGCCTGGGGATTTGTTCCGTTCTAATTTCTCTATTTGTCTGAGAACCATGTCACTAGTTACCCTAATAGTGCTTAGTTTATTATCGTCCTATTCTACATAATTTATTATTTCTGGAATTTCGCTAGTATCTTCCTGAGTAAAAACTGAGAGGAAGTAGGCATTGAAAGTTCACACATTTCCTTTTCCCTGTCAGTGATCCCGACCTGAGTTACTCTTAAGTGGGCCTTTTTGTCCCTAATCTTACTTCTCTATACCTGGGAAAGAACCCTTTTGGGATAGTTTTCGAATCCTTGTGACTTTAGCATCATAATCCTTTTGCTTTTCTTATTCCTTTATTTTATTTCTCTCTTTATGAATATATTGATTTCTTAACTGCCCTTTCCCTCTTTTGATTCGCCTATATATGCCTCTTTTGAGCAATGAGATGTTTTAATCTATTGTTTATGCATTTGGGATCATTTCTGTTAGATCTAATTTCCCAACTCGGAACAAAAGTTGTCTGGGCAGCTAGCACTATCTCTGAAATACGTCATATTGGCACAGCCCTATGTACCAGACCCATAGTAAGGTCATCCCAATTTAGCCCGCCCAGGTAATTTCTGAGCCCCATGAAGTCGGCCGCGAAAGTCTGGAACAGAGACTTGATTGCAGTTTTTTATTAACCATCGGCCGATTCCCATCAAGGCAGGGTGGCCCGAAAAAGAAAAACTTTCATCATCATTCACTCCATCACTGTCTTTGCCAGAGGGTGCTTTACTACAGTTATAAAACTGCAACATTAACACCCCTCCTTCAGAGTGCAGACACTGTACTTCCCATCTCCAGGACTCAAGTCCGGCCTTCCGGTTTCCCTGAACCCCTTCAAAATGTTGCTTTTTCCACTCCAACAGCACGTCAAGTATTAAAACCATTTGTCTCCATTCCCCCCTATCAAATACGCTCAAAATGCTTGCTGGAAGTCCAAGCCCCTCGCACACAAAACTCCTTTACCCCTCCCTACAACCTTTCCTAGGCCGACCCTCCCCCGCCTCCCCTCCACTGCAGATTTATACACTCTTGAAGTCTTTCTGTCTCGTTCCATTCTCTCTACATGTCCGAACCACCTCAACAACCGTCCTCAGCTCTCTGCATAATAGTTTGGTAATCCTGCACCTCCTCCCAATTTCCAAACTCCGAATTCTCTGCATTATATTCACACCACCATTGACCTCAGACATGACATCTCCACTGCCTCCAGCCTTCTCCTTGTTGCAACATTCATCACCCATGCTTCACACCATATAAGAGTGTTGGTATAACTATATTCTCATACATTCCCTCTTTACTTCCATGGACAAAGTTCTTTGTCTCCACAGACTCCCAGGTGCTCCACTCACCCTTTTCCCCTCATCAATTCTATGATTCACCTCATCCTTCATAGACCCATCTGCTGACATGTCCACTCCCAAATATCTGAATACATTCACCTCCTCCATACTCTAATCTTTATTCACCTAATCTTTTGTTATCCTCATCACCTTACTTATTCCTATATTCACTTTTAATTTTCTTCTTTTACACCCTACCAAATTCATCCACCAACCTCTAACTTCTCTTCAGAATCTCCCAAAGCACAGTGTCATCAGCAAAAAGCAACTGTGACAACTCCCCCTTTGAATTTGATTCTTTATGTTTTAACCCCCCACCTCTTGCCAAGACCCTCGCATTCACTTCTCTTTCAAACCCCCTCTATAAATATATTGAACAACCATGGTGACATCACACATCCTTGTCTAAGGCCCACTTTTACTGGGAAACAGTCCCCTCCCTCCTACCACTATAACCTGAACCCCACTATCCTCATAAAAACTTTTCACTGCTTTCCAGTAACCTACCTCCTATTCCATACACCTGCAACATCGCCCATTGCCCCCTATCCACCCCTTTATCGCCTTTTCCAAATCCTAAATGCCCCAAAAACCCCTTTACCCTTTTCCAAATACTGTTCACCATATGTTTCCTTAAACATTGGTTACACCCTTTTCCTTTCCAAAGCCCCC
>WNWK01049587.1:0-13151 GCA_009830355.1 Cherax destructor
CCTCCTGCATGATAGAGTGATGATAGATGGACTGACGGTTTCAATCTCCCTGAGTCTTAAGTCAATAAAATTCAGTTGAAGTTATTTTCGTATTATTGTTCTCAAACTGCTAACTCAAGCCAAGATTGTAATCTATCCCTCTTTGAAAGCATAAAACTTAGCCAATTTATCAGTTCTATCATGCATCTGAAGACCAATGTGAGATGGAATCCACAGCATGTGCACCTGACTCTACTATACCTGTGAAGCTTTATTGTACATAAAAGGTGGTAAGCTGTTTATGTCTCCTGCCTTGTTTTTAAGGGTGTTGATTACAAGCGAGACTTCAATTAATTTTTTAGATTTTGCTACCAAAGTGGCTGTTTATTGTGCACCCCATATGCATCTTGTGACGGTAGCGCAAGAGAATATGGATACACAAAAGGCCTAAGCACTAGGCCCCAGGAGCCCAAAAGGGTTAACAATTGTACATATGCATTTATATCTACAGTTCACTTATCTGTTACAAGCAAATTTAGGGAATTTGCTTAGTATATCTGGTATCTTATTTTCATTAATAAGATATCTTGACATGTCACATAGGTTATTATACTGTCTATCTCTGTATTCCTCAATAAGTGGACAATTAAGCACATAGTGTTCAAGACAGTGACCATATGCCTGATCACATAATTTGCATTTAGTTTGATCATCATCTGTGTCTCCCAAACTGCCAGAAGTACTTGTAGCCAAGCCTAAGCCTGGCCACTACAACATCAGTCAGTCTGTTCACATTGCAAGTGGCTCCATAAACATGCTTAACTTCAGTTGGATTGGTAGGAGCTAGGAATAGTGTATTAGGGTAGGTGTTGGTGAGGTAGTCTGTTGGACGGGTGTTCGAGCTTGGGATTTTACTCGCTAGATTCTTTCCTGTGGTGGAGAAGAAAACATTAAGTATGTTTGCTGTCTCAATTGGTGAGAGTAGGGGTTCATCTGTTTTTGATAATTTGATGGTATTGTTCTTGATCTTTATTATGCACCCCATACCCATCCTGTGGGCGGTGTTCTTATATATCTTTTTATTTCTTAGAATTGCAGATAGGGTTTTCCAGGTCTTTTCATATCACCTTTAATGTTCTGGAGTCTCTTCTCATAATATAATTTTTTTTGATCTTCTTATCAGGCTGGTAAGGATTGATGAGTAGCGTTTGGATTGTTCTCTGGTTATTAGACCCCTTCTGTATCGTTTTTCGTATTGGTGTCTTTTGTTAATGGATTTAAGGATGCTGGGTGTTAGCCAGGGATTGTTAAGTCTCTTAGCTGTGATCTGTTTAGTTTTTTTAGGGCAATTTTGTTATAGAGGTGGTGTTTTTTTTTATGGAAATTCTTGATACATTCATTAGTACGTATTTGAATATGTTTCTAACTCATTATGCCAGTGGATGTTCATCATAGCTGTTATAAAGTTATTAACAGCTGACTCGTTATGTAGTCTGAAGGTAACTTTTGTTTGGGTGAGAGAAGACATATGTAGTGTCAACTGCAAACAATATGGGTTTGAGTAGTTGTGATGCATTCGGTAGGTTATTGATGTAGATGAGGAATAGAAGTGGTCCTAGGACACTTCCTTGTGTTACCCGACTGTAATTTGTTGTGTGGAAGAGTTAGCTCCATTTGTGTACAAGTATTGGCTTCTGTTATTAAGGTATGACTTTAGGTAGTTGAGTGAGTGCCCTCTTATACCTTAGTGCGATAATTTTGTGAGCAGTAAATCATGGTCGACTGTATCGAAAGCTTTGCATAAATCAAAGAAGATTCCCAGTGGGACTTCTTTCTTCTCAAGAGCGGTGTATATTAGCTCTAGCATGTATATAATAGCGTCATTTGTGCTCTTGTTAGTCCTGAATCCAAACTGACAGGGGTTGAGTATGTTGTGGGAGAGGAGGTAGGAATAGATCTGTCCATGAATTATTTTTTCAAAGATTAATTTTTCAAAGATTATTGTTGATCACCTCCTTTGTGGATCGGGGTGACCCTCGCTATTTTGAGAATAGATGGGAAGGTAGTGGCTTCAATGGATTTGTTGAAGAGTGTTGCAATAATAGGTGACAGTACCTGAGAAGCTTCTTTGTACATAAAAGATGTTAAGCTGTTTATGTCTCCTGCCTTGTTTTTAAGGGTGTTGATGATGAGCGAGACTTCTATTGGGTTGGTTGACGCTAAGAATTGTGTATTTGGGTAGGTGTTGGTGAGGTAGTCTGTTGGACGAGTGTTCGAGCTTGGGATTTTACTCGCTAGATTCTTTCCTATGGTGGAGAAGAAAACATTAAGTCTGTTGGGTGTCTCAGTTGGTGAGAGTAGGGGTTCATCTGATTTTGTTAATTTGATGGTTTTGTTCTTGGATTCTTTTTATTTCCTAGAATATCAGATAGGGTTTTCCAGGTCTTTTCCATATCACATTATATGTTATGTAGTCTGTTCTCATAATATAATTTTTTGACCTTCTTATTAGGCTGGTAAGGATTGACGAGTAGCGTTTGGATTGTTCTCTGGTTATTTGACCCCTTCTGTACTGTTTTTCATAGTGTTGCCTTTTGTTAATGGATTTAAGGATGCTGGGTGTTAGCCAGGGATTGTTAAGTCTATTAGATGTGATCTGTTTAGTTTTTTTAGGCAATGTTTGTTATAGAGGTAGTGGTTTTTTTAAGGAAATTTTTGATGCATTCATTAGTATCTGAATATGTTTCTAACTCATTATGCCACTCGATTTTAATCAAAGCTGTTATAAAGTTATTTAGAGCTGACTCGTTATGTAGTCTGAAGGTAACTTTAGTAGTGGCTTTGGGCAATTTACCTAGGTTGGTTACGAGAAAGGTAGGGTAGTGGTCTGTGGTGTTGTCTGTGATTATGCCTGATTTTAAAGGGGATATAGTGTTGGTTCAGATGTGGTCTAATAAGGAGATACTTGTCTCAGAGATTCTTGTAGGCTTTGATATTGTTGGTAGCAACAAGCAGTTGCTTATAGTGTTTGTGAATTCAGTTACTTGTGGGTCCTGGTCATGTAAGAGATTTATGTTGAAATCTCCTGTAAGCAGCAAACGATCTTTGTTCATGTGTGCATCAGTTATCAGGTTTCCTAATTTTTCACTAAAGTGGTGAATGTTTGACTGTGGTAATCTGTAGATGTTTATCACTGTGAGGGTTTTTTACAGGTCTTTTGATTTAAATTTAGCTATAATATATTCTCCATGTTCATCCCTTGTGCAAGAGTTTTTGATACATTCAAATTGATTCGAGTAATATATAGCTATTCCACCCCCTCACTGATCTGTCCTACTGTTGTGTATGGCTGTGTAACCTGGGATGGCATAGACATCTGTAGTATCAGGCTTTAGCCAGGTCTCAGTGAGTGTGATGATTGACATACTGGTCTGCAGGGATTTGAGAAATGCTGTGAGGTCATCGTAATGTTTACTCAGAGATCTAATATTGTATTATTATTATTATTATTATTATTATAAAAAAGAAGCGCTAAACCACAGGGGGTCATACAGCACAGCCGGGTAGGGCAGTTACTTGTGAGAATGCAGGGAGAATGAGTTGCAAGAGGGAGAGGGATGGCTAGTAGGGTATGGAGTGCAGCAGGACAGTGGATAGTGCAGGGATAGAGGGTAGCAAGATATTGAGGTAGAAGGGACTGAGGGAGGTGCTAGAAGTATAATCTTCAGAGTTTGTGTAGTAAGTCAGTTGCTGTCAAAAAGTCAATGAGAGAGTCAGGATTGAAGGAGGGCTCATCAGCAAGAAGGGAAGGTAAAGAAAGGGAAGCAGAGCGAAGATGACGTTGGAGGTAAATTCTGCGTGCTCGTTGATAGAGTGGGCAGTCCAACAGAATATGGCGAACAGACACTGGAACTTGACAATGCTCACAGAGAGGGACAGGAGCCTCTCCATGAGATACCCGTGAGTAAGACGAGTGTGGCCAATGCGAAAACGGGAGAGTGTAGTCTCCCAACCTCGACATTAGTGACAAGAAGAAGGCCAGAAACCCATACTCGGTTTAATAGAATGAAGTTTTTTATTTAGCAGGTCAGACCAGCGTTGTTGCCAATGGGTGCGAAGGTGGGTAGCAATGATTGCAAAATAGTTCATGAAGGGAACACCTCTACATATATGAAACTGGAAGGTCATGTACTGCTGACCGCACAGCAGTGTCTGCCTGTTCATTGCCCTGTACGTCAACATGACCAGGGACCCAACAAAAAACAATATCTTTGTGTTTGCTAGAGATACGGCGTAACCAAAGTTTGATCCGAAGAACTAGGGGGTGAGGTGTATCAAATTTTTGGATAGCCTGTAAAGCACTAAGGTAGTCTGAAACGACCACAAATGGTGACACAGGCATAGATGCAACACGGATAAGTGCCCCAAGAATGGCATACAATTCAGCCGTAAATATACTAGCCGAGGATAATAGATGCCCTCGCATGACGCTGTCCGGAAACACTGCAGCGAATCCGACGCCGTCTGATGACTTAGAAACATCAGTGTACACTGCGATGGCATGGGAATGAGAACTGAAGTCGTCTAGAAAAAGAGAGCGAGAAGTCGCCGTAGGTAGTTGGGCTTTCGCGCAAGGCAGAGAAAAAGAACAGACATGGACAGCAGGAACTTGCCAAGGTGGTAGGGGAAACGGAGATGCCACATGAACATAGAAAGGTGGTAGCTGAAGGGAATACCTGGAGTATACCCGGAGAGAGTTCCAGGGGTCAACGCCCCTGCAGCCCGGTCTGGGACCAGGCCTCATGTTAGATCAGAGCCTGATCAACCAGGCTGTTACTGCTGGCTGCATGCAGTCCAACGTACGAACCACAGCGTGGCTGGTCAGGTACCGACTTAAGGTGCCTGTCCAGTGCCTGCTTGAAGACAGCCAGGGGTTTGTTGTTAATCCCCCTGATGTATGCTGGGAGGCAGTTGAACAGTCTTGGGCCCATGACACTTATTGTGTTGTCTCTGAACGTGCTAGTGGCATCCCTGCTTTTCATTGGGGGGTGTTACATCGCCTGCCGAGTCTTTTGCTTTCATAGTGAGTGACTCTCGTGTGCAAGTTTGGTACTAATCCCTCGAGAATTTTCCACGTGTAAATAATAATGTATCTCTCCCGCCTGCATTCTAGGGAGTACAGGTTTAGGAACTTCAAGCGTTCCCAGTAACTGAGGTGGTTTATCGCAGTTATGTGTGCTGTGAAGGTTCTCTGCACATTTTCAAGGTCAGCAATTTCACCTGCCTTGAAAGGTGCAGTTAGTGTGCAGCAATATTCCAGCCTAGATAGAACAAGCGACCTGAAAAGTGTCAACATGGGCTAGGCATCCCTGGTTTTGAAGGTTCTAATTATCCATCCTGTCATTTTTTCTAGCAGATGCGATTGCGACTTGATCACTCCCAGGTCTTTGACATTAGTTTTTTGCTCTATTGTGTGGTTGGAATTTGTTTTGTACTACCTGGAGTCTACCTGGAGAGAATTCCAGGAGTCAACGCCCCCGCGGCTCGGTCTGTGACCAGGCCTCCTGTGGGACCAGAGCCTGATCAACCAGGCTGTTACTGCTGGCCGCATGCAGTCCAACGTGCGAACTACAGCCCGGCTGATCAGGTACCGACCTGAGGTGCCTGTCCAGTGCCTACTTGAAGACAGCCAGGGGTTTGTTGGTAATCCCCCTGATGTATGCTGGGAGGCAGTTGAACAATCTTGGGCCCCTCACACTTATTGTGTTGTCCCTCAACGTGCTAGTGGCACCCCTGCTCTTCATTGGGGGATGTTACATCGCCTGCCGAGTCTTTTGCTTTCGTAGGGAGTGATTTTTGTGTGCAAGTTTGGTACTAAGCCCTCGAGAATTTTCCATGTGTATATAATAATGTATCTCTCCCGCCTGCGTTCTAGAGAGTACAGGTTTAGGAACTTCAAGCGTTCCCAGTAGTTGAGGTGGTTTATCGCACTTATGCGTGCGGTGAAGGTTCTCTGCACATTTTCAAGGTTAGCAATTTCACCCGCCTTGAAAGGTGCAGTTAGTGTGCAGCAATATTCCAGCCTAGATAGAACAAGCGATCTGTAAAGTTCGCTTGTTCTATCTAGGCTGGAATATTGCTGCACACTAACTGCACCTTTCAAGTTCATTACTCCGATGAGATTTTAATTTCCTTACGTTTTCCATATATGAGTAATTGAAATTTCTCATCATTGAACTTCATATTGTTTTCTGCAGCCCATTTAAAGATTTGGTTGATGTCTGCTTGGAGTCTTCCAGTGTCTTCAACGGTGGACATTTAGTTTAATATCTTTATTATGCACCCCATACCCATCCTGTGGGCGGTAGTCAAAAGATTACAGAGGTACATAATTGGTCCATTGACTGGACTCCAAAGTTTTGATAGCTGAACAAGTTACAGCGGTAATGAACTAGATCTTGTCACAATTATGACAAGTTACAAAGGTAATGAGCTCCAGGTAGAGCTGGTCACACTTATGACAAGTTACAAAGGTAATGAACTAGAGCTGGTCACAATAATAATAATATAATAATATCTTTATTTACTACAAGTACATGTACATGGTATACAGTCCTAGCTGACATCAATGACATACTACTATATAGAAAGTCCTTGTTATGCTGAGCATTTCGGGCAGATTAGGTCAGTGTCCTAGGATGCGACTCACACCAGTCGACTAACACCCAGGTACCCATTTTACTGATGGGGAACATAGACAACAGGTGTAAAGAAACACGCCCAATGTTTCTGCCCTGGCTGGGAATCGAACCCAGGCCATCGCCGTGTGAAGCGAAAGCTTTAGCCACCAGACCACCAGAGCCCTAATCATGACAAGTTACAAAGGAAATGAGCTCCAGGTAGAGCTGGTTACAATCATGACAAGTTACAAAGGTAATGAATCATAATCACATCATATATAGTTACAATCATGAACAAATTACACATACACACACATATATACATACACACACACGCGTGCACATACAACAGGCCCAGTTTTAAATCGACATGTGCATAGGACAAAATGGTAATTAATACACATACATACAAACCAGATTTTAAAAGAGGAAACTACACAGGCATGAGGAATTTCCTGCAGGAGGTTCAGTGTGAAAGGGAAATGGACGGACAGACAATAAATGAAATGATGGAATACGTAGGGGCAAAGTGCAAGGAGGCAGAGGAACGGTTTATACCCAGAGGAAAAAGATTAAACGGGAAGGCCAGAAAGAGCCCCTGGTTTACCCAAAGGTGCAGGGAGGCAAAGACTCAGAGTGTCAGAGAATGGAAAAGGTACAGAAGGCAAAGAACCCAAGTAAACAAAGAGATTAGTAGAAGAGCTAGAAACGAGTATGCACAGGTACGGAGGGAGGCCCAGAAACAGTTCGAAAACGACATAGCATCGAAAGTTAAGTCCAACCCGAAACTGATGTACAGTCACATCAGAAGGAAGACAACAGTTAAAGACCAGGTGATAAGGCTGAGGAGAGAAGATGGGGAACTCACAAGTAACGATCAAGAGGTATGTGAGGAGCTCAACTTGAGGTTTAAGGAAGTATTCACAGTGGAGGAAGGAAGGCAGCTGGGTAGACAGGACGGGGTGCGTCACCAACAGGGGATGTATCAAGTGCTAGAGGGCATACACACAACTGAGGAAGAGGTGAAGCAGTTACTCAGTGACCTTGATACCTCAAAGGCGATGGGTCCGGACAATATCTCCCCGTGGGTTCTTCGGGAAGGAGTTGAGGTACTGAGTGTGCCACTTACCATAATATTCAACACATCCCTTGAAAATGGGCAGATACCTGAGGTATGGAAGAAGGCCAACATAGTCCCCATCTTTAAAAAAGGAGACAGAAAAGAGGCACTAAACTATAGACTGGTGTCACTTACATGTATAGTGTGCAAAGTCCTGGAGAAAATCATCAGGAAAAGAATGGTGGAGCACCTCGAGCTGAACAGGATAAACACCAGACAGCACGGATTCCGGGAAGGCAAATTCTGTGTAACAAACCTCCTAGAGTTCTATGATAAAGTAACAGAGGTAAGGCAAGAGAGAGAAGGGTGGGCTGATTGCATTTTCCTGGACTGGTAAATTAGACACATATGCAACACATATGATTGAGGGACTGACAACCTCACACTCCTCCTGTTCTTCACGATTCTCCTTTGTATGGACTGATGAAGCCACTGTGTGGCGAAACGTTTCCTCAATAATGATACCCAAGTGTTGCATATGTGTCTAATTTACCAACTCGTCGGTTCTCTGAACCATTCATTCATTTCCTGGACTGCAGGAAGGCCTTCGACACAGTTCCTCACATGAGATTAGTAAAGAAGTTGGAAGAACAAGCATGTATAACAGGAAGGGCACTGGAATGGATCAGGGAATACCTCACAGGGAGGCAACAACGGGTCATGGTGCGTGATGAGGTATCACAGTGGGCGCCTGTGACGAGCGGCGTACCGCAGGGGTCAGTCCTAGGACCAGTGTTATTCTTTTTATATGTAAATGACAGTGTTATTCTTGGTATATGTAAATGGTATATGTAAATGATAGACTCAGAAGTGTCTCTGTTCGCAGATGATGTGAAATTAATGAGGAGAACCACATCGGAAGAGGACCAAGCAGGACTTCAAACAGACCTGGACAAGCTTGACATCTGGTCTAGCAACTGGCTTCTCGAATTCAATCCCACCAAATGCAAAGTCATAAAGATCGGAGAAGGGCAAAGAAGACCGCTGACAGAGTACAGGCTAGGCGGACAAAGGCTACAAACCTCGGCAAAGGAGAAAGACCTTGGGGTGAGTATAACGCCAAGCACGTCTCCGAAGGCACACATCAACCAGATAACTGCGGCAGCATATGGGCGACTGGCAAACCTAAGATTAGCGTTCCGTTACATTAACAAGGAATCGTTCAAGACACTGTACACCGTGTACGTCAGGCCCATACTAGAATATGCAGCACCAGTCTGGAACCCACACCTGGTCAAGCACATAAAGAAACTAGAGAAAGTGCAAAGGTTTGCGACAAGGTTAGTTCCACAACTCAGGGGTCTGTCCTATGAGGAAAGGTTGAGGGAAATAGGACTAACAAAACTGGAGGAAAGAAGGGTCAGAGGAGACATGATAACGACATACAAAATACTGCGGGGAATCGACAAGGTAGACAGTGATAGGATGTTCCAGAGAGGGAACACAGAAACAAGGGGACACAACTGGAAGCTGAAGACTCAGATGAGTCAAAGGGATGTTAGGAAGCATTTCTTCAGCCACAGAGTAGTCTGGAAGTGGAATAGTCTAGAGAAAGATATAGTGGAGGCAGGAACCATACATAGTTTTAAGACGAGGTATGATAAAGCTCATGGAGCAGGGAGAGCAGAGACCCAGTAGCAGACAGCGAAGAGGCGGGGCCAGGAGCTGAGTCTAGACCCCTGCAACCACAATTAGGTGAGTACAATTAGGTGAGTACAATTAGGTGAGTACACACACACACACACACACACGTGTCAATGCTTTATTTACAGGGAGCAAAGACAGGGTATTTTTCCAGAATGGTCTGTAATATACAACTGTGGATAAAATACTTTGACATATCTTGAACATTTCTGAGTAAGTTGTCTCTGAATTCATTAATTTTATCGCACTCCAGTACATAATGACGCAGGGTGTGACAATAATCCAACTGGCAAAGTTTACATTTTGTTTCGTCTACATCTGGTGGTGGTGATTTAACCTGCCAAAGATACTTGTAACCCAGCCGGTGGCGGGCGGTAGTGACATCCAAGAGTCTGCTTATTTTGTTGGATGCACCATAGACATGTGGCTCCTCCTGCATGATAGAGTGATGATAGATGGACTGACTGGTGTCAATCTCCCTGAGTCTTAAGTTGTAGAAACTTGTTTTGGGACTGCCTTCTTGTAAGCTGCACTCTGGGCAAGCACTGTTGACACCGACACTCTGAGACACTTCTCTCAGACTTACAAGTGGCTATGGGACAAATTTCTAGCTAACTGCAGCCGAAAGAATTCCCCCCTGCATGCATGAATATAAGAGGGTTTAACTACTTGATGGAGAAATGGTCTCCTACACTTCCAAATTTTCCTAAGCTATAACCCCCCTCCAACCACCATGTGAAGGGAAGAGTCTTAACTTGCAAATTAAGTGGTAATTAGTGTCCCACCAACTCAGAGTTCTATGTTTCAAAGGATATCCCTTAAGCAATATATGGTAAGTGACACTAGCTTCTAGATCAATACTTAAGGGGGATTGCCCACAATTATTACCTTTATAGTGGGCATTCGCCCGCTTATAACCCTCAGCTCAAATAACCCCACCTTACCTGGAATATCGCCGGCCAGCTATACAAAAGAAATGCAAAGTGTATTATCTTACTGCGGGGCCTGGGCCAGAGACGAATCCACAGTACGTTGGGAAGCCTCAGGGATTCTGGTTCCCAGGCAAGTATTTTGAAGACACGTGGGGACCGAGCTCTAGCTCTTGTACCCTGTTACCACCACGATAAAAAATCCATAGGAGGAGCTGAAAACATAAAATTTTCAGGGTGGAAGATAAGAGGGCGCAGGGCTACCAACCAAATGTACATTTTACATTACGCACCCACACACATACACTTGAAGTAGTCAGGATAAGAGTGTGGGGAATTGTGGGAAAATAAGTCTATCGGGGACACAGTCACTAGCAAAAAAACCCCCGGGGAGATGCCACTCTATAATTACCGCGTCTTTCCCCTTTAAGGTATGTGAGAACTTTCCCCCTCGGGCCGCACTAAGGGTACTATAAAAACTTGTTTGGATTGGCCTCTTGTAAGTTGCACTCTGGGCAAGCACTGTTACACCGACACTCTGAGACACTTCTCTCAGACTTACAAGTGGCTAGGGTAAAATTTCTATCTAATTGCAGTGGGGGGAATCCCCCACACAATACTGGGGGGAAATTCACTTGAAAGAAAAGGGTGGGTATGTCCTGGTTTTCCCTTATATATAACCCCCCCCTAACACCATGTGCAGTGGAGAAACTTTATCTGCAAAATGGGGAAATTAGGCCCTCCTGCACCTCAGATTTCCCCTGGTTACAGGATGTCCCTTATAATTTTGCAGTAAACATAGCTTCCAGACTGAATTTAAAGGCCCCTGGTACATACCAACAAAAAATCCGTCTGCTTAAGACCCAATTTTCACTAACTTTTCCCCAGAAAACGGAATCTAAAAAAAAAGCCTAGTCTTCTGTAAGGGGTCGGATGGAGGAAATTTTCCACGGTACTTGGGATCCCCCGGGCCCCGGGACGATGTTGGGTCACGGGGGTGCTGTTTAATCTCAGCCGTCTTGTTCTGTCGAGGTCTGGTCGGGAAAAACGTGGTCAAACCCTGACCACCACACTGCCTAGTTCGGGGGGTCCCAGTTGTCTCTAGCTCACATAACCTAATCCCTATTCGGCCAAAACCCCTATATGGGGTGCGGCCAGAAAACTAACGTTGCCTTAATAATCCTACTATTAGTGTTTTTGTTTTTTCCTAGGTTTTCCCTGGGTGGATAAATCTATCAAAAAAAATATACACAATAGTCCCCTTTCAAAGCGGGAGTGTGTAGTTGTTTTGTTGGGGGGGGGTTTAAAAACTCCGAGGGCCGATCCCGGTATTTTTTAAAGGCCCCCGGGTCACCCCTGTGGAACTTTTAGTGACTAAAATTTTTCCCACAGGTACCTTCAAATTTACGTTACCCCACTGCACTCTGGACCAGTAAAAAAAATCTGAGAGATAATATTAATAATTATGGTATGATTAAATTTAAGGGGGTGTATAGGTTAGGGGCGACTGATCAAATCGAAAAAAAGGTAGAAACACACAATTGTTAACTGACCATCACTCACCTAATTAACAGCATCATAGTGGTGAGGTAGATCGGACCTGGGAACATCTACTGTGTGTCCCAAAAATTAACAATAAAGGCGACATAAGATTACTTAGCTTTAGATGAGGGGGGGCGTTTATTTTTGCGTCCTCCCCTTGATTTGCGATGGTGGGGTTTTCCTGCGAGTCAAGGAAGGTTAATTCCGTGAACTCTTATATGCCCCCGAGACCGGGCGTTAGTTAAATGTGGTTTGGGGGCAACATATCCTCTCACTATTCCCACCTTTTTGTTTATACGTGTAACTTTAAAATACAAAATCCCGGCTCAAGCCCCCCTAGTTTTCCCTTCCCCTCCGATACTTTGGGTTTCGAGTAGATAACTTGTGATATGTTAGTTATCTCCCCTCTTCCCCATGGCGGTGGCAGCGTCCACTAGCCCCTGGACAAACCCCCCTATTTTTACAACTGCACTATATTCCCCTTTACAATATTTTGAAAATATTTAGTCTCTTCTAAAGAAAGCCCCCCGCATCAGGGGGTTGACTTTATCCCGTCGGGGGCCTTCACGAGTTCAAAAGGCCTAGCGGGCATACCATGCCCGGGGATTCGTTATTTCCAAAATTTTGTCCCATTACTGGGCCTCCTGGGCCGGTGTCCCCTTTATATTCACCCCCAAGGATACTCCCCCCATTACGGGGGGTAATTAAGTCCGATTTGGCGGCCGGGAAATTCAAACAGGCCCTCCCATCACCCCAAATCCCGGGTTGGCCCCTTTCCCCGACCACTCCCTCCGCCCAGCTTCTCCCGCCTCCCCCCGCTGGATGATGGTTCTCTATTCATCCCCATGAACGTTTAACTCCCAGCGGGACATTAAGGATATCTGTTCTATGGAAAGTTTTTCAATTTTCAACTTTGGAAAAACCAATATTTTCCACAAGTAGTATACCTAAAATTTTTCATGTATTATCAAATTATTACAGTGTATAAGTGAATTTAATGGGAGTATTTCAGAATTAGGGGAAATTTGTTGGTAGGCACTGTGGATAGAGCCAAGGCCCCCCCACACACTTGAATGGAGCGTTCTTTTATTAGAATAATATTTTTATCAGTAATATGGGGTAGTATTCTTTTTATTTTTTTAGCTAAAAAAGGTAGGGAAATAATTCAAAGACATGGGGGGGAGGCAGCCACGGGAGTCATCGGTAAACAAACACACGCCCCACACACTCCAAAAAAAACAGTCGGGGCAGTTTAAT
>WNWK01049588.1:0-13151 GCA_009830355.1 Cherax destructor
CCAGGCACACAGGCAGACAGAAACACAGATAAACAGAGCTAGATAGATAGACAGACAGATACAGGCAGATAGATAGACAGATAGATACAGACAGATAGGTAGACAGATAGACAGAGAGATAGATAGACAGACAGACAGACAGTGAAAAAGCAAGGGTTCCCTGCACACATTCATTCATCAATGTCACTGCCTTATCAGTAGTTATCTGGCCATTGTCATAACACCATTCTTCAAGGAGTTTCATATATACTCCAGGATGTCTAAAACATTGCTGGGACCTATAAATACTTCGTATATATTTATAGACTATAGTAAATGACCAAGGCAGGTGAAACTGTTCACCTGTTGGTGTGATTGTGACTATTTGAGAACTATTTCAGTACATAATATTAGTGTTAGAACAAAGATTGGCTATGAAATCACAAGAACTATTGTAAATTGTAATTATCAGAACATAAAAATTATATAAATTAAAATAAAAACTAGAAAAAAAAGTATATCGGCATTACTTCTGCAAGCGGCAGGACTTGATGTTGCCGTCAGGTGAGCATCCAGTACCAAATTGGCGGGCTTATATCTCGGTAAGTACTGGCCCAAATTTCTTTTTTTTAGCCTATCCTGTTTATAAAAATGTGCTCTTCATTTTAAAAAAAAATGATTTTTTTTTTTTCAAAATATTCGGTCAGCTACGCGAGTGAATGTATATCTACGTGTGGACAGTTTAAGGGTTAACATTTGACTGCTGTGAACTGCCCCCCTCGGTCTACATTGCAGGTCACCGTTTACAAGTTTGAAAGGTGACCCCTACACCGCAACAGTGTAGAAACTGCTGGCGTTTTGATCATCCAGCGAAATATTGCAGGTCCATGGCCGAATGCCCAGTCTGTGGTGCCGACGACCATGCCAGTCCCTCTTGTAATCTACCTCCCTCTTGCCTTAACTGTCATGACGCGCATCCATCGTACTCTCGCCGTTGTTAGGTTTACCTAAATGAGTGGGAAATCCGTTGTCTCAAAGAGGCTGAAGGCTTCTCATATGCTATGGCAGTCTCTCATCTACGCCTTCAAGGGAGACTTCCCGTATTTCCTATTCTCGCATTGCTAAACGTCCCCCCACTTCTGGGGTCCCAACTTCCACGACTTCCTCTGTGGTCGCCCCCATCCTTAGTCACCCCTGTCTCGAATCCTTTTGCTGTTCTTGGCTCCGAGGTCCCTACCTCGGCATCCCATACTGTCCACACCATTTCCTCTACTCACTCACACAGTTCTGAGTCTACACGCCCTCGTCCACCACCTAATCCTCACCACTTCCCTTCTCATAAGTCCGGCAAAAAATCCCCATTGCCGGGTTCTTCACCTCCGACTAGTTCTGTAACGTGTGTAGAGGTTCATCCTCCTCGTTCAATGTCTTCATCCCCTGTCCCCTCCCACGTTCCTTCCTTGACTGCCCCTCCCCAGGCTGCTTCCACTCCTGTCCTCTCCCAAGCCCCTTTGACAGTTTCCTCTTCCATCTCCTCGCCCTCTACTTTAGTACAGTCTATAGTCTCCCAGATTGTTGCTCACCCTCCTCCTTCCATTTCTAATGTAGTCCCCCATTCTGCATCTTTGTCTTCCGAAACACTGGAAGCTATCGCAGAATTTATTATAGAGACTGGAACGTTGATAGACACCGCTCCACCTCCGGTTCCTCCTCCTCTCTCTTCTCCGTCTACACCCCTCCTTCCTTCACAGCGTCCCCCTCCTTCTCTGATTACAAGTTTTCCGCTGCCTCCACACGTGGACTTTTCTAACCCTAGTCCATAGATACCTCTAACTTCAACTTATATCTTTCTCTCCATACATCATGGCTTATTTGCAGTGGAATATCCGAGGCCTCAGGGCTAACTGGGGTGAGCTTCAGGTGTTGCTTTTCCAGTTTTTCCCGGTCGGGGTCTGTTTGCAAGAACCCAAATTACAATCCGCTGTTATCCGGCCCTTTTCAGGATATGATTTGTTATATTCATCGGATCCATTTTCCGATGGAACCTTTAACGAAAGTGCTTTTCTTATATGCACTGGTATTCCATACCGTCAGCTCAATGTGCGTTCTCTTCATTACACTTCAGCCCGTATCCACTTGCATAAGTGGTATACAGTCATCCCTTGGTTTTCGCTTGTCCCAGTTTTCGCCGACTTTTTTCAGGGAAAATTTGTCATAGTTTTCGACTTTCGGAAAATTTGTATGTTACGTGTTTATCGCCGACCGTATGGGACCTGTCCACCAGTGCCGCGCACATACAAAGGCCGTAGGCCCGCCACCCACGCACATTGTCACGCAGTCTAGCATTGTTTACGCTTGAGTGAACATCACCCCAGGAGTTTATACAAAACATTTATTAACAATTCATTGTTTTTGGGCTTTGATTATTGTGTGTGACTACTAAATAAGCTACCATGGGCCCAAAGAAAGCTCCTAGTGTCACTTCTTTGGTAAAGAAAGTGAGGAACACTGTAGAAATGAAGAAATAATAGAAAAATATGATAGTGAAAGTGAGAAACACGATGGAGTTTAAGAGTGTAGCAGGCATGCAGGGAGTGTAGCATGTATGCAGGGAGTGTAGCATGTATGCAGGGAGTGTAACAGGTATGCAGGGAGTGTAGCATGTATGCAGGGAGTGTAACAGGTATGCAGGGAGTGTAGCAGGTATGCAGGGATTGTAACATGTATGCAGGGAGTGTAGCAGGTATGCAGGGAGTGTAGCATGTATGTAGGGAGTGTAGCATGTATGCAGGGAGTGTAGCATGCATGCAGGGAGTGTAGCAGGTATGCAGGGAGTGTAGCATGTATGCAGGGAGTGTAACAGGTATGCAGGGAGTGTAGCAGGTATGCAGGGATTGTAACATGTATGCAGGGAGTGTAGCAGGTATGCAGGGAGTGTAGCATGTATGTAGGGAGTGTAGCATGTATGCAGGGAGTGTAGCATGCATGCATGGAGTGTAGCAGGTATGCAGGGAGTGTAGCATGTATGCAGGGAGTGTAGCATGTATGCAGGGAGTGTAACAGGTATGCAGGGAGTGTAGCATGTATGCAGGGAGTGTAACAGGTATGCAGGGAGTGTAGCATGTATGCAGGGAATGTAACAGGTATGCAGGGAGTGTAGCATGTATGCAGGGAGTGTAACAGGTATGCAGGGAGTGTAGCAGGTATGCAGGGAGTGTAGCATGTATGCAGGGAGTGTAGCAGGCAGGGAGGGAGTGTAGCAGGCAGGGAGGGAGTGTAGCAGGCAGGGAGGGAGTGTAGCAGGCAGGGAGTGAGTGTAGCAGGCAGGGAGGGAGTGTAGCAGGCAGGGAGGGAGTGTAGCAGGCAGGGAGGGAGTGTAGCAGGCAGGGAGGGAGTGTAGCAGGCAGGGAGGGAGTGTAGCAGGCAGGGAGGGAGTGTAGCAGGCATGCAGAGAAGTGACCCCGGATAAGGACTTGGTACCTAGAGTCCTTATGGAGGGGGATTTCCCTTCCAAAAATTAGGGTCTCTTCCCTCTCCTATCTTCCCTCTCTCCCATCCAGCAACATCAGTCTTCAATAAAGGTAAGTGCCACATTCAGTTCATTCATTTGTGCATGTAAATCTATCTTTAAGGCCCCCCAAATTTTTTTTTTCCAAACTTCTGGGTTTCTGAAACGGATTAATTGAATTTCCATTATTTCTTATGGGGAAAATAGTTTTGGTTTTCGCCGATTTTGGTTTTAGCCGATCCATCTGGAACGGATTAAAATCGAAAACCGAGGGATGACTGTACACACTGTTCTTTATATCTCCCCTTCGCAGGCATTGTCTATCCCAGATGTTGATTTTCTGGTTTCTTCCTTGCAGCCACCCCTTCTGTTACTTGGCGATTTTAATGCACACCATTTTCTCTGGGGAGTCGCACTGTGACTCCCGTGGTGTTCAGCAGGAGGCATTTCTTGCTTCTCTTCCCCTCCATGTTTTAAATATGGGTACTCCTACCCATTTTGATCCCGAACTCATTCTTTCTCCTGCATCGATCTTTCCATCTGCTCTTCATCAACTGCCCTTGACTTCACCTGGTCTGTCCTCCCGGACTTACATGATAGCGATCATTTCCCAATCATCCTTAGGTCCCCTTCGTATTCTCCACCTTCTTGTAGCCCACGCTGGCAATTTGACCGGGCAAAATGGGACCTTTATGCACATCTTACTGCCTTTCATGAGGTTCCTTCCTCGTCCTCCATTGATGAGGTTTTACATCTCTTTTCGTCCTCCGTCTTCACAGTAGCTTCGCATTCTATCCCCCAAACCTCGAGCAAGGATTCTCGGATATGCGTGCCTTGGTGGTCTCCTGCTTGTGCTCGCGCAGTACATTTGAAACGCGCTGCATGGAGCAGGTACCGGTATAACAGAACCACAGAGAGACTCCTTGATTTTAAGCAGAAGAGAGCAATGGCTCAACGTGTCATCTGCGATGCTTAACGCACTTGTTGGCGGGATTACGTTTCCACCATCACTTCGGCTTCCTCGATGAGTGCAGTCTGGAAGAAAGTGCGGAAATTGAGTGGTATATTCTCCCCCGACCCGGCTCCTGTTCTTTGGGTTGCCGGTGTCGATATAGCACACCCTCTTGCTGTTGCCACTGAAATTGGTAATCATCTGGTCCGCATTTCTCAGGGGTTCCATCTCTGCCCCTCGTTCCTTTCTTCTAAGTCTGCCAGCGAGTTAAAGCCCTTAGATTTTTCTTCTTTCAGAGAAGAATCTTATAATGTGCCTTTTACCCTTCAAGAACTGGAGGCAACACTCTCCGCTTGCCGATAATCGGCAGCTGGGCCAGACGGCATACATATTCGTATGCTACAGCATTTACATCAGTCTGCTCTTGCTGTCCTCTTACGACTCTTTAATCTTATATGGTCGCAAGGAGTTCTTCCCCAGCTGTGGAAGTCTGCTATTGTTCTCCCTTTTCGCAAACCGGGTACTACGGGACATGATACCTCCCACTACCATCCCATCGCTCTTACCAGTGCAGTTTGCAAGGTGATAGACCGTCTAGTTAATAGACGTTTAATGTGGTATTTAGAGACGCACAGTAGTCTCTCCACTAGTCAATATGGCTTTCGTAAGGGCCGTTCTGCCATTGACCCCTTACTGCGCTTGGATATGTATATTCGTAATGCCTTTGCTAATAACCACTCGGTTATCACCATCTTTTTCGATCTTGAGAAGGCTTATGACACAACTTGGATGTATAATATCTTGACCCAGGCCCACTCCTTAGGCCTCCGAGGCAATCTAACATTTTTCCTTAAGGCTTTTTTAACTGAAAGACATTTCCATGTCCGAGTTAGTAATGAGCTTTCCCCGGACTTTCTCCAAGCTGAAGGTGTCCCGCAGGGTTGTGTTCTGAGCACAACACACTTTCTCATTGCTATAAATAATCTGGCATCAGTCGGAGTTAGTAATGAGCTTTCCCCGGACTTTCTCCAAGCTGAAGGTGTCCCGCAGGGTTGTGTTCTGAGCACAACACACTTTCTCATTGCTATAAATAATCTGGCATCAGTTCTCCCATCCAACATTTGGTCATCGCTTTATGTGGATGACTTTGCTATAGCTTGTGCGGGTGCTGACTGTCACCTCATTGCAGTTTCCCTCCAGCATGCCATCAACCGAGTTTCCGATTGGGCCACCACTCATGTGTTTAAATTTTCTAGTGGCAAAACTCATCAAATTATGTTTACTAGACGTTCAGTGGTCTCTGATCATCCGTTGTACCTATACGGCTCATGTATACCAGAACGTGATACAGTCAGGTTTCTCGGCCTCCTGTTTGACCGTCGATTGTCCTGGAAACCTCACATTACCTCTCTGAAGGCAACTTGTCATAGCTGTCTGAACCTCCTAAAAACCCTCGCACATCTTTCATGGGGGGCTGATCGTAGCACTCTCCTCCGCCTACATTCAGCCCTAATTTTATCGAAACTCGATTATCGTGACCAGATATATTCGGCGGCCTCCCCTGCTACTCAGTCTAGCCTTAATCCCATACATCACCAGGGATTGCGTCTATGCCTTGGTGCATTTCGTTCTTCCCCGGTTGAGAGCCTCTATGTAGAAGCGAACATTCCATCCTTGTTTGATCGTCGTGATGGACATTGTATTCGCTATTATGTTTGCTCCCATGACCTCCACAATACTTCCATGTATAGGATTGTCGCAGATGTTAGTAGACACTATTTGTCTGTCGCCCCTCTTTACTTCATCCCTTTTCTCTTCGTCTCATTCACTCGTCTTCCCTTCAGCTACCACCTTTATACGTTCATGTGACATCTCCCTTTCCCCTACTCCCTTGGGAAGTTCCTGCTGTCCGTGTCTGTTCTATTCCTCTACCTTGTGCGAAAGCCCAACTACCTACGGCGGCTTCTCGCTCTTTTTTTCTAAACCACTTCCATTCTCATTCCCATGCCATCGCAGTGTACACCAATGGTTCAAAGTCATCTGGTTCGCATTTCTCAGGGGTTCCATCTATGACCCTCGTTCCTTTCTTCTAAGTCTGCCAGCGAGTTAAAGCCCTTAGATTTTTCTTCTCTCAGAGAAGAATCTTATAATGTGCCTTTTACATTTCAAGAACTGGAGGCAACACTCTCTGCTTGCCGATCATTGGCAGCTGGGCCAGACGGCATACATATTCGTATGCTACAGAATTTACATCAGTCTGCTCTTACTGTCCTCTTATGACTCTTTAATCTTATATGGTCGCAAGGAGTTCTTCCCCAGATGTGGAAGTCTGCTATTGTTATCCCTTTTCGCAAACCGGGTTCTACGGGACATGATAATAAATAATAATAGTGTAATAATAATAATAATAGTTTATTTAGACATGGTACAATGATACATAGTTAGATAGACATGATAAATAGGTATAAAAGAGATGTACATGCCAAAAGCCCCTAATATGCTGTGCATTGCAGGCATTCTTAGGACTATTTAATAGTAGACTACATGGTAAAAAATTATGGTTGATAATTTATAAAATAAGTATAATTGTGTATTCAAGTTATAAAATTTGAATATAAGTTGAACATAATAATTTATTAATTGTAGCAATGCAACTAATTGAGTGAGATAACAATTTAAAACAATTAATTGCATTGCAGTTACAGTTTACGTGGTCATTATAATGTAAATGTTATAGAAACAGTTAGCTTAGTATGTATTATTCATAACAGGTTTTTACATTTAAGTGATTAATCATGTTTTTAGATTTAAGTGATTATTCTACTTTGTTGGGAATGTTTGATATTGAGCATTTAGGTTTGGGTGAGAAGGTGTTTTTTTAGCATCATTTTGAATTGGGGTACAGGCAGGGTTTCTTTGGCAATGACAGGTAATGAATTCCAAATTTTCGTGCCTTTTATATGCATTGAGTTTTTACATAGTGTTAGATGGACATGGGGAACATCGAGGAGTGATTTGTGTCTAGTGTTATGGTCATGTGTCCTGTTAAAATTGGTAAGGGGAAGTTTGAGTTGTGGGTTAATATTTGCATAGAGTGTTCTATGTATGTAATAGGCACAGTAAAAAGTATGAATGTCTTGTATGGTGAGTAAGTATAGGTTTTTGAATATTGATGGAGTATGTTGTCTGGAGTGTGAATTTGTTATCATTCTAACTGCTGCCTTTTGTTGTGTTATTAGTGGTCTGAGATGAATTATTGATGTAGAGCCCCATGTGCAGATTCCATAGGTGATGTAGGGGTAAATGAGTGAGTGATATAGGGTAAGGAGAGCTGGTTGTGGAACATAGTACCGTATCTTGGATAGTATTCCCACGGTCTTTGAGACTTTCTTGGAAATTTGTTGTATATGTGTCTGAAATTTGAGGCCACTGTCAAGATGGATTCCTAAGAATTTTCCCTCTGTGAGTTTTGTGATAGGGGATCCGTTTATCATTATGTTAAGTGGTGCGTTTGTAGCTCTGTTCTCAAATTGAATAAAATAGGCTTTATCAATATTGAGAGTAAGTTTGTTAGTCATCATCCAGGTAGTATACCTCCCACTACCATCCCATCGCTCTTACCAGTGCAGTTTGCAAGGTGATGGAATGTCTAGTTAATAGACGTTTGATGTGGTATTTAGAAACGTACAATAGTCTCTCCCCTAGTCAATATGGCTTTTGTAAGGGTCGTTCTACCATTGACCCCTTACTGCGCTTAGATACGTATATTCAAAATGCCTTTGCTAATAACCACTCAGTTATTGCCATCTTTTTCAACCTTGAGAAGGCTTATGACACAACTTGGAGGTATATCTTGGCGCAGGCCCACTCTTTAGGCCTCCGAGGCAATCTACCATCTTTCCTTAAGACCTTAACTGAAAGACATTTCCGTGTCCGGGTAGGTAATGAGCTTTCCCCAGAATTTGTCCAAGCTGAAGGTGTCCCCCAGGGTTGTGTTCTGAGCACAACACACTTTCTGCTTGCTATAAATAATCTGGCATCTGTTCTCCCATCCAATATTTGGTCATCGCTTTATGTGGATGACTTTGCTATAGCTTGTGCGGGTGCTGACTGTCACCTCATTGCAGTTTCCCTCCAGCATGCCATCAACCGGGTTTCTGATTGGGCCACCACTCAGGGGTTTAAATTTTCTAGTGGCAAAACTCATCAAATTACGTTTACTAGACGTTCAGTGGTCTCTGATCATCCATTGTACCTATACGGCTCACGTATCCCAGAACGTGATACAGTCAGGTTTCTTGGCCTCCTGTTCGACCGTCAATTGTCCTGGAAACCTCACATTACCTCTCTGAAGGCAACTTGTCACAGCCGGCTGAACCTTCTTAAAACCCTCGCACATCTTTCATGGGGGGCTGATCGTAGAACTCTCCTTCGCCTGCATTCAGCCCTAATGGTGACCAGATATATTCAGCGGCCTCCCCTGCTACTCTTTCCATCCTTAATCCCATCCATCACCAGGGATTACGCTTATGCCTTTGTGCATTTCGTTCTTCCCCGGTTGAGAGCCTCTATGTAGAAGCGAACATTCCATCCTTATCCGATCGTCGTGATGCACATTGCATTCGCTATTTTGTTCGCTCTCATGACCTCCGCAATCCTTCCATGTATAGAATTGTTACAGATGTTAGTAGACGTTCTTTATTTGTTCCTCGCCCCTGCTTACTTTGTCATTTTCCTCTTCGTCTACATTAACTCCTGTCTTCCCTTCAGCTACCACCTCTATATGTTCATCTGACATCTCCCTTTCCCCTACCCACTTGTTAAGTTCCTGCTGTCCGTGTCTGTTCTATTCCTCTACCTTGCGCAAAAGCCCGCCTACCTACGGCGGCTTCTCGATCTTTTTTTCTAGATCACTTCCGTTCTCATTCCCATGCCATCACAGTGTACACCGATGGTTCAAAGTCGTCTGACGGCGTCGGATTCGCAGCAGTGTTTCCGGACAGCACCATACGAGGGCATTACCCTTGGCTACCATATTTACGGCTGAATTATATGCCATTCTTGTGGCACTTATCCGTATTGCATCACTGCCTGTATCACCATTTGTGGTCGTTTCAGACTCCATTAGTGCTTTACAGGCTATCCCAACAGGCTATCCAACTTTGGTTATGCCGTATCTCTAGCAAGCACAAAGATATTGTTTTTTGTTGGGTCCCTGGTCATGTTGACGTACAGGGCAATGAACAGGCAGACACTGCTGCACGGTCAGCAGTACATGACCTTCCAGTTTCATATAGAGGTGTTCCTTTTACGTACTATTTTGCGGCCATTGCTACCCACCTTCGCACCCGTTGGCAACAACGCTGGTCTAACCTGCTAAATAACAAATTTCATTCTATTAAACAGAGTATAGGTTTTTGGCCTTCTTCTTGTCACCAATGCTGAGGTTGGGAGACTACACTCTCCCGTCTTCGCATTGGCCACACTCGTCTTACTCACGGGTATCTCATAGAGAGGCTCCCTGCCCCTCTCTGTGAGCATTGTCAGGTTCCAGTGTCTGTTCGACATATTCTGTTGGACTGCCCACTTTATCAACGAGCACGCAGAATTTACCTCCAACGGCGTCTTCGCTCTGCGGCCCTTTCTTTACCTTCCCTTCTTGCTGATGGACTTTCCTTTAATCCTGACTCGTTGACTTTTTGACAGAAATTGACTTACTACAAAAACTCTGAATTATTATTATTATAATCAAATAGAAGCGCTAAACCACAGGGGTTATACAGCGCTGCAGGTTATTGTAGGATGCAGGGAGAGTGGGTTGTAAGAGGGAGATGAACGATTAGTAGGGTATGGAGTGCAAGATAACGGTGGATAGTGCAGGGGTGGAGGGTAGCAAAAGATCGAGGTAGAAGGGACTGAGGGAGGTCCTAGAGGTATAATCTTCAGAGTTTGTGTAGTAAGTCAGTTTCTGTCAAAAAGTCAACAAGAGAGTCAGGATTAAAGGAGGGTCCATCTGCAAGAAGGGAAGGTAAAGAAAGGGCCGCAGAGCGAAGACGTCGTTGGAGGTAAATTCTGCGTGCTCGTTGATAGAGTGGGCAGTCCAGCAGAATATGTCGAACAGACACTGGAACCTGACAATGCTCACAGAGAGGGGCAGGGAGCCTCTCCATGAGATACCCGTGAGTAAGGCGAGTGTGGCCGATGCGAAGACGGGAGAGTGTAGTCTCCCAACCTCGACATTGGTGACAAGAAGAAGGCCAGACACCTATAACCGGTTTAATAGAATGAAGTTTGTTATTCATCAGGTCAGACCAGCGTTGTTGCCAACGGGTGCGAAGGTGGGTAGCAATGACCGCAAAATAGTCCGTGAAAGGAACACCTCTATATGAAACTGGAAGGTCATGTACTGCTGACCGCGCAGCAGTGTCTGCCTGTTCATTGCCCTGTACGTCAACATGACCAGGGACCCAACAAAAGACAATATCTTTATGCTTGCTAAAGATACGGCGTAACCAAAGGTGGATACGAAGAACTAGGGGGTGAGGTGTATCAATTTTACGGATAGCCTGAAAAAGCACAAAGGGGAAGCCCAAAACGACCACAAATGGTGATACAGGCATAGATGAAAAGGAAAAATAAAAAGAAGGCCCCAAAATTCAGCCGTAAATTTTGGGGCCGGGGGTTTGGGGGGATCCCCCTCATACGATGTTCCGGGAACACTGCTGCAAAATGGGGCCGCCCAAATGACTTTGAACCATCGGTGTATACTGTGATGGGATGGGAATGGAACGGAAATGGTCTAGAAGAAAAAGGGGGAAAAGCTGCCCTAGGTAGTTGGGCTTCGGCCGGGAGAGGGAAAAGAACAGACAGGACAGCAGGAAAATTCCCAAGGGGGGAGGGGGAAAAGGGGATGTCACATGAACATATAGAGGTGGGAGCTGAAGGGAAGAAAGGGAGTGAATGTAGACGAAAAAGAAAAAGGGGGGAAGTAAGCAGGGTGACGAACAAATAAAAACGCCTACTAACATCTGTAACAATCCTATACCCTGGAAGGTTTCGGGGGGTCCCTAAGGGGCAAAAAAAAATAGTAATAATGTGATCAGCGATCGGATAAGGATGGAATTTCGCCCCCATAGGGCCCCCAAACCCGGGGGAAAAACGAAATGCAACCCTGTTTTAACCCCGGGGATGGATGGGGTTAAGGATGGAAAGAGTAGCAGGGGGGCCGGGGAATATATCTGGTCACCATAATCGGGTTTTTTTATAAAATTTGGGGCCCAATGAGGCGAAGGAGAGTTCTACGTCAGCCCCCCATGAAAGATGTGTGAGGGGTTTTAAGGAGGTTCAGCCGGTTGACAAGTCGCCTTCAGAGAGGTAACCGAGGTTTCCGGGACAATCTGCTGTCAAACAGGAGGCCGGGAAACCCGACTGATCACGTTCTGGGAACGTGAGCCGATAGGGCCCAAAGGGATCAGAGACCACTGAACGCCCAGTGAACGTAAATTTTATTATTTTGGCCAAAAAAAAAAATTTTAAAACCCCAAAGGGGTTAAAAACCCGGTTTGGGTGGGGAATCTGGAAAAGGGGGAAAAGGAATTGAGGGATGGAAATCAGCATGCTGGGAAGGGGGAAAAGAAAGGGACCAAAGGGCGGGTAAAGGGGTGGGGGGGGCAGATGCCAGATTTTTTTATAAACAAACGAAAAAGTTTGGTCCCGGAAAAAATCCCCGAAAGGGGGAATTAAAAACCGGACCAAATTCCCGGGGGGGGTTAAAATTTTGGGCCCCCCGGAAAGTTTTGGGGGGTTAGAGGCCTTAAAGAAGAATGGAAATTTCCCCGGAGGGGGGAAAGGGGGCCTTCCCCGAGATACCCGTTTTGGGGAAAATTTGTTCCAAGGCGAAAAGATGGCCCCAAAACCCGAATTTGGTTTTCAAAAAAGGCCCAAAATATAACGGTTTTTTAAAAAGGAAAGGGGGGAAGGCAGGGCCGGCCCTTCTGGGGCCAAGGTGGGAGCAATTTTACCCAAAAAACACAAAAACCTCTATTAAAATAAAGGCGTTCTACCCGGGAAACCCCGCACCCCGTAAGAACATGGGGCCTAAAAAAGAAATCCGTTCCCCAAAAATACCGGTTTTGGCCCAAAAAAGGGGGGGGAACAATTTTGGAAACCCCTTAAAAACTAAAGGGGGAAAAAAAACCCCACCCAAAAGGGATTTAAAAGGCTAAGAAACGGTAAATGACGAAAGGTAAATTGCCCCAAAAAAAACCGGGGGAAAAGATGCCCTCTGGCCCGGGAAAACCGTGGGGGCCCCGGGGCAGAGATTTAAACCTCTGTTCTTGAAGGGGGTAAAGGAAATTTAGGGGGGAAAAAAAAAATTTTCCAGAGGTTTGGGTAAGATGGGGAAAGGAAAGGGAAGGAAGGAGGAAATTGGGAAAAAAAAAAAAAAAAGGGGGAGTGGGGGGGAGGAAGGATAAAAAAAGGGGAAGGTTTTGGCCCAACCAAAAAAAGGTCATAAATTGTTTTTGGGAAAGGATTCAAAGGGAAATAAAAAAAAAAGGAATTAAATTTGCCCCCATTCACCCCGGGTAAAAAGTTTGTTCCCTGACTCTTAACCGGGAAAAGGGAAAAACCAAGGTGCAATTTTGGTTTTTAAAGGTGGAAAGAATTTAAGGGGGGGGAAAAACGGGAATAAAGGTTTTTTAAAATTGGCCC
>WNWK01049589.1:0-13150 GCA_009830355.1 Cherax destructor
CGGGAAATTTGTTTCCCCAACCCCTCCCAGCCCCCCGGGGCGGTGCCGGGATCTTTGGGCGCGGGGGGCCTGGAGGCCCCTTCGGATTCCGGGGGGGGTTGGGGAGGGCTTTTACCCGGGCCCCCCTTTTTTGTCCGCCGAGGTGGCTCGGTGGATGGAAGGCACCCGATTGCTGGTTTACTGGCATGAAGGGTAGCCTCAACCGAAAGTGGCATTGCACTACTTGCGGTTTAGGTCCTCTTGGGCACAGGGGGGTTTACGCCCCTTTCTTCCTCCTGGAGCTATTCCTCCCTTTCCCCCCTTTTTTATTCTTTTTTTTTTTTTTTTTATTTTCCTCTTTTTTTTTCTTAAAAAAAAAAGAAAGAAGAACCAACCATGGCCAACCCAACCATGAATCTACTACCCCCCCCCTTCCTGATACCGCACCCAGTTCTGACCATACCTCGTGGACAACTCTTGGGACACCCCAATCCCTTTTCCCCTTTGCTGGTGCCATTCCCCACCTGCTTCAGGTCCGGGGGTTCCCCCGGCCCTTTGACATGCTGACCTTGTCTTCCTGACCTTGATTCCGGCCCCTTTCCGTTGCGACAATTTTCAGATTGCTCGCCCGTCCCTCAGACTGCCCTGGCCCCTTCAAACGACCAAGACCCCATGAAAACAACTCTTCATTCTCATTCATCTCAGAAACGACCTGCTCTCACCCTTTCCCCTTAAACACTTTGTTTCGCACTACCAATGGACAAAGTTTTTTTCTTAAGACCGACTTCCTACTTAATATCTTTCCGATCATAATAATAATAATAATATCTTTATTTACTACAAGTACATGTACAAGGTATACAGGCCATGACATCAGTGACATACTACTATATAGAAAGTCCCTTGTTATGCTGAGCATTTGGGCAGATTAGGGCGGTCCTAGGATGGGACTCACACCAGTCGACTAACACCCAGGTATCCATTTTACGATGGGAAACATAGACAACAGGTGAAAAAACACCCCAATGTTTCTGCCCGGCTGGGAACGAACCCAGGCCCTCGTCGGGGGAAGCGGGGCTTTAGCCACCAGAAACCCGAGCCCATAGTATTGGGGCCCCTCGCCATGTAGGTAAAATATCTTATTTCACGCCCAAGAGTGGCACTCACATCATCAAGGTCCAGAATGCTGGGGCCCAACTCACGATCTTTTCTCCTTCGACCATAGATACTATTCCTATCACATTACAAACATCATTCTCTCAATTCTTTATGGTTCTATCATTTTCCCAACACCATTGTCCAATGGAATTTTTCCCGACATTTTGGGATGAATTTTGGGCAGATTGAGCTCCAAGAACTCCCATCCTCAAAGTTGACACTTTTGCCCCCCCCAAAAGCAAGACGTTATCCTTCAATATAGCTCGTTAAATTTGACTGCCCTGAACTTCCGCCTGGCCATTGCAGGTCACCTTTCAGGTTCGGGGTGACCCCTACACTCAACAGTGTAGAAACTGCTGGCGTTTTTTGGCATCCAAAAAACAGGTCCATGGCTAAATGCCCAGTCTGTGGCCGGACCATGCCAGTCCTTTTTGTACTCTACCTCCCCCTTTCCTTCGTCATGAGGCATCCATCTTACTCGCCATTGTCAGGTTTCCAAATGAGCGGGGGAAACCGTTGTCTCAATGAGGTGGAAGGCTTCTCATGCTATGACCGTTTTCATCTACGCCCAAAGGGGGCTTCCCAAATTTCCTTTTCCATTGTTTAAAAGCGCCCCACTTCTGGGGTCCCAACTTCCCGGCTTCCCTGTGGGCCCCCCTCCTCAGTCACCCCGTCTCGAACTTTGCTGTTTTGGTCTGAGGCCCTACCTCGGGGCCCCATACGTCCCACACCTTTTCCCTCTCCTTGATAGTTCGGTCTAACGCCCGTCCACCACCCAATCCTCACCGCCCCCTCATGCTGGGTAAAAACCCCATTGTCGGGTTCTTCAACCCACTAGTTCTTAACGTGGTGGAGGTTCCTCCTCCTCCTTGTTAAACACCCCTGTCCCCCCCCCCAAATTCCCCCTTTCCTTTTTTGCCCCCCCCAGGTCACTTCCACTCCCGTCCCCTCCCAAGCCTCTTGACGGTTTCTTCTTCCATCTCCTCGCCCCCTACTATAGTACAGTCTCTAGTCTCCCCGTTGGTTGCTCACTCTCCTCCTTTCATTTCTAATGTAGTCTCACATTAATGCATCTTTGTTTTCCAAACACTGGAAGCTATCACAGAATATATTACAGAGACTGAACCGTTGATGGACACCGCTCCACCTCCAGTTCCTCCTCCTCTCTCTTCTCCATCTACACCCCTCCTTCCTTCACAGCGTCCCACTCCTTCTTGATTACAGGTCTTCCGCTGCCTCCACACGTGGACTTTTCTAACCCTAGTCCATAGATACCTCTAACTTCGACTTGTATCTTTCTCTTCATAAGTCATGGCTTATTTGCAGTGGAATATCCGAGGCCTCGGGGGTAACCGTGGTGAGCTTCAGGTGATGCTCTCCCAGTTTTTCCCTGTTTTGGTCTGTTTGCAAGAACAAAATTACAATCCACTGTTATCCATCCCTTTTCAGGCTATGATTTGTTATATTCATCGGACCCTTTTTTCCGATGGAACCATTAACGAAAGAGATCTTCTTATACGCACTGGTATTCCACACCATCAGCTCTATGTTCATTCTCCTCTACATTACACATAGCCCGTATCGACTTGAATAAGTGGTATACACTCAGTTCTTTATATCTCTTTCCCTCTCGGGCTTTGTCTATCCCAGATGTTGATTTTCTGGTTTCTTCCTTGCGCCACCCCTTCTGTTACTTGGCAATTTTAACGCACACCATTTTCATTGGGAGGTCACACTGTGACTCTCGTGGCGTTCAGTTGGAGGCATTTCTTATCAAAACTTATCAAAACTTATCAAATTACGTTTACTAGACGTTCAGTGGTCTCTGATCATCCATTGTACCTATACGGCTCACGTATCCCAGAACATGATGCCGTCAGGTTCTCAGCCCTCCTGCTTGACCATCGATTATCCTGGAAACCTCACATTACCTCTCTGAAGGCGACTTGTCATAGCCGGCTGAACCTCCTTAAAACCCTCGCACATCTTTCATGGGGGCTGATCGTAGCACTCTCCTTCGCCTGCACTCAGCCCTAATTTTATTGAAACTCGATTATGGTGACCAGATATATTCAGCGGCCTTCCCTGCTACTCTTTCCAACCTTAATCCCATACATCACCAGGGATTGCGTTTATGCCTTGGTGCATTTTGTTCTTTCCCGGTTGAGAGCCTCTATGTAGAAGCGAACATTCCTTTCCTTGTCCAATCGTCATGATGCACATTGCCTTCGCTATTATGTTTGCTCTCATGACCTCCGCAATCCTTCCATGTATAGGATTGTCACAGATGTTAGTAGACGCTCTTTATTTGTTTGTCGCCCCTGTTTACTTCGTCCCTTTTCTCTTCGTCTACATTCACTCTTGTCTTCCCTTCAGCTACCTCCTTTCTATGTTCATGTGGCATCTCCCTTTCCCCTACCCCCTTGGGAAGTTCCTGCTGTCCATGTCTGTTCATTTAGCATTTTTAAAAGTAATTTACAGACTGCATATTTAGTTTAGGGTGAGTAGGTGGTAATATAATAATAATATAATGGTAAAAATTTAAATTATCTTATAGGAAAATAACATTGAGCATTTTTTAAAGCCCAACTACCTACGGCGACTTCTCACTCTTTTTTTCTAGACCAATTCCATTCTCATTCCCATGCCATCGCAGTTTATACCAATGGTTCAAAGTCATCTGACGGTGTCGGATCGTTGCTGCCCGACCACTGTGGTGTGAGGGTGTGCTGTCAGGCGCCTCTGGTGGCCAGCTTTGACAACTTCATTTTCTCAGCAATGGCCGAGTCTACAGAAGGAGAGTAAATACAGTGTGTATTGAGGTGCTTGTGGGCCATTTACCCTTCAAATGCAGACGATCTCTTACCTGCCATTCTACGTGATAAATATGGATTCGCCACTTCAGATTTTATGGGATATCACTGAATGGGGCAACAAGAGTGTTTGTGAAATTCTCGTCGAGTGGGGTCACGGAAGAGCTGTTGACGATTATCAAGACAAGAGGATGGTTGTGAGGGAAGGATTGAGGTGCGGCTGAGGGACGTATCTGTGACATACAAGTGGATACGGATTCGTAATTGTCCATTTGAAACTTATGAAGAAGATGTGAGAGATGTTTTCAAGACCTATGGGGTGATTCATGCGGCAACTGTCGGTAGGTGGGAACAGGGTGCCTACGCAGGATTGCCAGAAGGATCATACAGTCTGAAGATGTCATTGAGGATGCCTATACCATCATATGTATTGATGCCCCTCTTTCGTACACAAGTATATGTGACATATGCAGGGCAAGTGAGGACATGCTGGCTATGTGGACAGGCGGGGCATTTGGCGGTGGCTTGTGAGAGACAAGGACAGTTACCCCAGCAACGACATGGAGAGGTGAGGGGGATTGGTGTGGATAGCCTTTTCAGTGACATGGAGAGGAATGGGTCTTCTCCAGGGCGTAAGGATGGAGGAGCACGTCGATGGAGCGATGGAGATGGAGCAAGCGGAGGGAGTTGGTGGTGACATTACCTCCTGAGACATGTCAAGAGGAGGTGCAGGATTCTACAGTCGCCATCGGACAGGAGGATGGCAATGATTTGGTGGAATTGACAGATCCTATGTTGGAGGATCTAAGGAAGTTGATTGATATCCACCATCCGGCAGAGTAGAGCTGGCAGAATAACCCAGAAGTAATGGCAAGTCTGGGCGAAGAGCTGAGTGATGACGTGAGTAAGAGTGGTTGTGGGAGAGAGTGGTAATGAGGTGAGCGTGTGTGTGGTAGAGGCGGAAGTTCATAAGAGGACAATGTAGACAGTGCAGTGTCTGGAAGAGATCATGGAGGTGGCAGGAGAATCTCGTAAGAGATCTAGTGGTTCGGTGGAAGATGATGTGTTGACGCTGGCTCAGAAAAACAGGGAAGAAAGTGTTAGCAGAAAGGGATAGGAATGAGAGGGGGGAGTAAAGGAGAAGCGTGTAGACAAGGTGAGGAGGGCCCAGGGGGGTGGGTTCTTCGTCAGCAGGTGGAGCACGAGTAACGAAGCATCGGGGGAAACCACCTTTAAAGAATTTAAGTGTTTAAGTATGAATGTTAATGGCCTCCGAGCGGGAGGTCAAGAGGATGTGGGTTGAGAGTATTTTGTGGAGAGAGGGTATTGATGTTTGTTTCCTCCAAGAACACAATTATAGGTGTGGTAGGAATTGAAGTTAAAGGGATTTAATTTATATACAGGAAGTTCAGAACTTTCAAGGGAGGGGCTTTGGTAGGATTAGGGAATCCTGCCCTTTTCATTTGAGGTCATGGGAGGAGGTAGGAGGGGGCGGATTGAAGGGTAGATGGGGTTGGGGTGACATCTCGGTTTGTTTTCTGGGTGTGTATATGCCAGCGGTTAATGTGCCTAGTATCAAGGGGGATTTCGTGAGGGATTATTTAGTTTATGCATTAAGGGGTCTTCCTGCGGTAGGGATCGCGGTGATCGCGGGAGACTGGAATTGTGTTATTAGGAGGAATGACGTAGAACCGAGAGGAGCAGGTTGTGTGCTAGCAGTGTTGAGGGACTTGTTAGGGGCAGTTGGGTTAGGGGATGTAGTAGATGGTAGACAGGTTATGGTAGAACATACGTTTATTCGGAAAGGATATGCAGCACGGTTGGATAGGGTGTACGTGTCTTCAAGTATAAATGGGAAGAGGTGGTAATATAAATGTTGGGTTTTCAGATCATAGGGTGTGGCTGTGTTGGGGTGGGTGGGTGCTGTTAAATATTATTCGGACTTTGTGAGGTTGAATGTTAGTTTGCTGAAAAGAGAGGGGATCGTGAGGGTTTCGAGGCTTGGTGGGAGGGGTTCTGGGGTGGGGGTAGGGGCATTTGTGACATTGGGAAGTGGTGGAATTTGATGGCAAAGGAGGCAGTGAGAGGTTATTATAGGCGTGAAGTTAAGGAGGCTAGGTATAGGTATGGGTTACAGAGATATTTGGAAGGAGGTTACGGATTGTTATAGTGGTGGAGGAGGAGGGTGTCATCAACAGGAAATAGCGATCTTAAGGGTAGACTAAAGGATATTCAGAATGAAGTTTTTAGGGCGATAAGGGTTCGTAGTCAATTAGAAGAGGTGTTATGGGGTGATAGGCCATCGGGTACTGTTTTGAGGAGATTTAGGACACTTAGAACAGGCATGACAATAATCTGGCGTTAAAGGTAGAGGAGGAGATTGGGGTTATCATACAGGTCAGGTGTTAAGAACTACGGATGGGATGTGGCTTATGCGAGGTATTGGTTTCAGAATAAGTTCATGGGTAGAGTGAGGGATGAGGTTTGTGGATTGTGTTAGAGAGCATTCAGGAGAGGTTAGGGAGGAGGATAGGAAGGGGGTTAGGTGGAAGAATAACGATTGAAGAGGTATGGCAAGCAGTGCAAGGGTTACACATGGGGAAGGCACCTGGGGGTGGATGGGTTACCCGGGGATTTCTACGTATGTCATTGGGATGTTTTAAGGATGTTTTAGTAAAGGTGCTGAATCAAATGAAGGATAGGGGTACGATGGATGAGGTGCAGAGGACTGGGGTGGTGGTGTTAGTACCAAAAGGCAAGGACAGTGATGTTTGAGAGGTATAGGGCAATAACTTTGTTATGTTCTGATTACAAGATTTTGCCAAGATATTAGCGAATAGGATGAAAGTGTGAGAAGGTTTTAGAGGATGGTCAGTTTGGTATACCAGGACGTAGTATTAGGACGGGGCATAGAAGAATTAAGACTTTCGTGGAACAGAAGGAAGAGGGAGGGGTTCTGGGGTTAGATTGGGAAACGGCATACGATAGTGTAGACAGGGAGATGTTATATGAGATCTTAGGGAGGCAGGGGTTTAGGGGAAATTGTTAGGTGGGTAAGAACCTTTGTATGATGGTGCCTTGGCGAGGGTCCAGGTTAATGGCAGGTTAGGGGTTCAGGTGAGGTTTGAGAGGGGTCTGAGGGGCAGGTTGTCCCTATCTCAGATCCTTTTGGGTGTCTGCAAGACCCCTTTTATAGGTTGGTTCGTGAGGGGTATGGGATGGGATGAAAATGGGGTTGTGAAACGGGCATAGTAAGGTTTGTTGATGACATAAATTATGGTGGGGAGTAGTGAGGGTTTAGGAAATGTTAATAAGATTATAGAGGTGTTTGGAGGGCTACTGGGATGGGCATCAATAGAGCGAAATCTAGGTGTTGGAGGTAGGTTCATGGGTGGGTGGCCGTTGGGGAGTAGGGGTGTGTGGATGTGTGTTGATAGCTTAAAAATATGTGGGGTCATTTTTAGTCATAATAGTCAGTTGGCAAGGGACTTAAATTGAGTTAGTGGTGAACAAAGCGCTAGGTAGGTTAAGTGGTTTCAGTCCTGGAGAGGTAACGTTGTTACAAAGAGCAGTGGAGTGAATGTCTAATTTATAGTAAACTGTGGTTTGTGGCGACTGTTTATCCTCTACAGGAGTGTGAATAAAAAAGGTTGACGGAAAAGGGTTTTAGATACATTTTGGGCTATGGGGGGCCCCGGTTGGAAAAGGCCGGGGGGGGGGCCCCCTGGGGGGGGATGGTTGATACCATTGGGGGGAAGGCTTCAAAATATACGAAAAAAAGGGAAATTTTTTTTGTAGGGGGAAGGGGGGGGGCAGTGGGGGGTTATGGGGGGATGTGGGGGGGGGAAAGGGGAGAATTTATTGCATTGTGAGGATATTTTGGGGATACCCAGGGGGCCAGGTGGGGGGAAGGTGAGAAAAATTGGATAGGGTGGGGGGGGAGAAAGAGATGGGGCAGGGATCGGGGGTTTATCCAATTTTAAATTTGGGGAAGGGGGTTTTGAAGAGGTGGGACCCCCTAGGGTAGGGGGAAAAGGGTATAGGTTTTTATTAGGCATTTTGGCATCAAGGGCAAAATTTTGGGGGAAGGGGGGATAATAAGGGGGGGGTTGTGCCTGAAATGGGGGCTTGAAACTGCGTATCATGTTATTTATTTTTTTGGGGGGTTGGGGGTGGTGAGAGAATGGTTTAGGGGGTTTTGAAAAGGGTAGGGGGGGGGGGTTTTCCCCCCGGGCGTTAATTTTGGGGGTTTTGAGGGGTGTCCTGAGGATGAAGAAGGGCGGTGGCATATTTAGTGGGGGGGAAATTTTCTCGTGGTGCATGAGGGGGGGAAAAAGGGGGGGTGTCCGTAAAAAAATGGCGGCAGGTTTCTATAAAACAAAATGTCGTAATCAAAGGGTATGGGGGGAAGGGGTGAAAAGGATTTTCTTTGGGTTATAGGAATTTTACGGTTGCTTATTGTTGGGGAGGGGGGGGGACAAACAAGGGTGTGGGGGAGGGTTTTTATTAGGGTAGGGGGGGGAAGGGAAAGAGGATGGTTTTTTTTGACCCTTGGGGTTTGGGGGCTCTGCTTTCAAAAATTTTAAAAAAAAAAAAAAAAAATTTTTTTGTTAATCAGTGTTAGTGATTTGGGGAAAAAAAGGGTTTTTGGGGGAAAGGGGGGGTTGGGGCATGGGGAAAAACTTGCCTGTTTTCTAACTGTCGGCGTCATCATAATTCCCTTGGGGGGTTTTGGGGTCAAAGCAAACCTTTTTTGACTAAATTTAAAGGAAAAAAAATATATATATATATATATATATATATATATATATATATATATATATATATATATATATATATATATATATATATATATATAAACTTTTTTTTCAAGACAAAAAACAAGGGGAAAATAAAACAACATGGGGTAACAACTCAGGCACATGTCAAATCCGTCCAACTCCCCGGGGGCCCTCCCAAAAAGCAGGTATTTCCCCCTGGACCCAAACTGAGTCTCTAAAAAGGGACTGGTCGCCCCTTTTGGCCTTGGTTTCTTTTGAGTTTTTTCCCCCAGCTCCTTGAGAAACTTTGAGCACACTTGCCCCTTCTCCATGGGGGTCGACCCCCTTGGGATGAAAATTTTAGCAAAAAGGGGAAAGGGCTTCATATTTGCGGGTCTTTTTGGGGCTCCCCCTGGCTGGCAGCTCCACCCCTTTCGGCTAAGGAGTGTGGCAGGTGGTTCCTTGGGCAAGGGTAGTCCCAAAAAAAAAATTTCTTTTCCCTCCTTCCAAGGGGGCATGGGGGGCCCATCAGGACGCTTTTTTTCTTCCATCAGACCTCTGCACTTTTGGGGGTTCCCCTTTTGCTGGGGAAAGGGTTTTTGGGGGGGCTTTCTTTATGATGTCATTGACTTCCTCATGTCTAGCATTCTTCCCCCTGATGTGTGACACCTGGGGCCCTGAAGTCCCTTGATCAGCCTGCCCCCCCGCAAATAAAACCCCGTTCGGTGAGTATGGGGGGCGGGAAAAAACAACACCAATCCGAATAGCCTGTGGGTGAGTCGGGGGGCCCAGAGAGGTTTTGGGGAAAGCAAAAGGGGAAACTCCTGAGTGTGGTGCCCTCACCGCTGGGAAAAGCTTTTTTTCCCTTTTCCCGAAAATTTTGGGAGCATTGTGTTGGAAATTTTTTTTCCTGATCAAATATATAATATATATATATTGGAAGATCTCTAATTTTAATGCCGCCTGTGTAATGAGATCCGGGGTTGGTGTAAGGACATTGTGTCACGATGGCAGGTGTTTGGGGGTAAGGGGTTGGGTGTGTGTGGGTGGGAAAATATTATTTTATTTTTTTTTAACTTTTTCCCCCCACCGGGGAAAATTTTTGTTTTTCTGTGTCATACCCCCGGGAATGTCATATGGTTCAAGCATGACATGGTGGTGGTAAACCTTGGAAAAAATATGGGTATGGGGAGGTTTTGGGTTTAAATGTTTGGTATAAAAAAAAGGTTGGTAAGGCTCCAGACTTTTTTAAAAGTTAGGTTTTTTTTCTTAAGTGATAAGTTGTCTATTTCTGTTTGCAAGTCAGTGTTGTCATAGCTGTTATAAAAAATTTTTTATAGCTGTCTCATTATGTAGTCTGAAGGTAACTTTAGTGGGGTTGTTGGAATTTTCTGAGGGGTTTTTTATGGGGAAAGGTTGGGAGTGGTCTGTGGTATTGCTGGGGGTTATGCCTGATTTTAATGGGGATATGGTGTTAGTCCAGATATGGTCTAATAGAGAAAGGGGGCTCAGAGATTCTGGGGGTTTTTTTTATTGGGGGGAGCAAAAAGAGTTGCTCCATAGTTTTGGGGTGAATTCAGTTACTTGTGGGTCCTGACTTTTTAGGAGGTTTATATTGAAGTCTCCTGTGAGGATTAAGTGGTCTTTGTTCATGGGGCATCAGTAATCATACTGTGCCACCTCCTTGTTTTTTTGGCCTACAAAGGCTTTGTAACCAGGAATGGATAAAAAATCTGTAGTATGAGGCTTTTTGGGTTTCAGTGAGGAATGATGGACATACTGGCCTGTAGTGTTTTTTAATTGGGGGGGTCATTAAAATGTTTGCTTAAAGATCTGACATTTTTAGTTAAAGATAGTTATGTTATTGTTGGATTTGGTGGTGTTTGTTTGTTCTGTTTTAGTAATGACAGTTGTTGTTGGGTTCATGTAAGTCATTTAATGAAGGTTGGTATGGGGATCAATGTTTGGAATAAAAAGATTTAGTGTGATTCAAAAATTAAAATTTTTAAAAAATAGAACAAGCAAGTGACTTAAGAATAGGACAATGCAAAAGGATTTCTTGGCACGTGAGTTATACTTGGGGTTTGTTTGAAAAAAAAAAAAATGAGCTAAGGTAGCAATTTTTTACAGCTAATAAGTCTAAAACTATAGCACCTGATTTAGCACCTGAGTTAGTTAATTAATTAAACAAAAGTTTATATATGATGTGATTCTAAAAGATTAAGAACAATAAAAAATTTAAATTAAAAAAGATATGATATCGAAAAATTGATTTTACTAGCTATTGGAAAACACTTTTTGAAAAAAAAGTCACAGGGGTTTTGGGGGAATATCTTCACAGTGTTTGATTTTTTTTTTAACCCCAGCTAATAGAACTGGTTGGAAAATTACTATGATTAGTGTGTTATAATGGAAAAAATTTTTAAGATTCAGTATTGCACTAGTTGTGATTATAGAATTTATTAAAGGCAAAAAAATTGAAAATCAAAGTTAACTATTTAAGGAGAAATAAGTGCTAAAGTGTATAGTAGTGTACAAAAAGTAAAATTTATTAATATTAAAAAAAAGTTTGGGTAAAATTTTAGGCATTTGGGGAAAAGGATAAAAAATAAGTCTTTTTTGCAAATAAGGTGATTAATAGTAATTATAAATTCTAACCCAAAAAAACTGATAAAAAAATACAGGGGCCCCCAGTTTAAAAACTTCACTCCTAAAATCTGCTAAATCCCATTACCAAAGAATTTACCCCCCTTAAGGAAAAATTTACGAGGTTGTTTTTTTAGACCCCCCCAAAAAACACTTCCACAAAAAAACAAAATTAACTTACATAATTGCCGATTTTCCCGGGGATTCGTTTGGGGTCCCTTAAAAAGGTGTGGGTTGAAAAAAGGGCAAGTAAAAAAATTTATGTATTTAACCCCCCTTTAAATGTCCATACGGAATTCCCCCTTACTCCGAGCTGACCAACGTGAAAATGGGGTTTTTTAAAACTTTTTTAACCTTCCCCCCATAAGCCTGAGTTGCCAGGGTTTTAAATGGGTCTGTGCACTCAGTGTGTTGGGGTTACAAAAAAATGGGAATGACAAACAAAATGCACTCTTCATTTTAAAGAAAAGAAAAAAAATTTTTTTTTAAAATACTCGGTCAAAAACGGAGTGGACCTCTCGGGGTGGACAGTTTAAGGGTTAAAAAAAAAAAGTAAAAAATTTGTCAAAAAAATTTTAAAAGGATAGACAAATACTTAAATGAGGGGGATGGGCCATATACCACACTATACGTGGGGTTTTTTGGTTTTGGCTTTGTGTTTTCGTCTCTGTTATATTTATCCCCAAAGGAAAATTTTTTAGTTCTTTCATTTGTGATAGTATCAACTGACCACACTTGTTTTCTTTTTACTAAATTTTTTCCCCCCCCGGGGGAAACATTGGTGGATTTTTTTATTATTCTCTGCTTTTAATTTTCTGATTCTATACCGGTTCTCGTTTTTGGTCGGGGCCCCATTTAATACTTGTTTCCTGGTTTTTAAAAGATGATCTAATTAGATCTGTTTTCCTGTCATTTTGGTGAATCTAATTAACACTTTTTCTACCATGGGAACCCAAGTAATTGGGGTTTTTTATATCTGTCACTGGTACATTTACTTTTTGATCTTTGATGATCTGTAAAAAAATGTCTTTACTGTTTTTGGGGGATATTTACTGGGAAAGAAAAAGGGCTGTTCCCCCATTACTGCATTGATAACTTTTTTTTCTCGGTTTTGTCCTCTTGTAGTGCAAGGTAGTCATTAAACTGGTTATCCCCGTTGTTCTTCCACCCCTTTACTGCTTCCTCAACCTTTGTGTTTATAGATGTTTTTTGTTCAGTGTGGTTTTTGACAGTTTGGGGTTTTTTTCCAAAAAAAGTCATTCCCCTTGTTGTTAACTTTTGTTCAAGGCTGAAAAGGTTTTGTTTTTTAAATTGTCATCCTTTTGGATCTTTTGTAGAAGTGTTTTCGTTGGTCCAATTTTCATTGTTTTTCCAATTTCCCTTTTTTTTTTCGTATACCATGTACAACTTTGTAAATAAAGATATTATTATTATTATATTATTATTATTATTAAGAAACTGTCCCCCAAAAAAGTGTTTGAAAAGCTTTAAAAAAACCTCGAAAAATGATTTGACCCTTAGAGAGTTCTGGAAGAATCCCCTTAATGTCTCAACTGCATAGGCTTTATAGGTAAGGTTTGGGGAGGGGGGGACTACCAGGGGCCCTTTAACTCTGCTTGAGACCACTGTGGCTGGAAAATTTGTTGAAAAGAAAAATTTTGAAGGGGTTTTCGGCTGAAAAAAATTTAGGTTTCCCCTTGGGGAAGATATTGTGACATTGGGGGAAAGCCTAGGGGGTTTGGGGGTGAGGGTGAGGGGGTGGGAGTTGGGGGGACCACAGGGTAGGCCAACCAC